>JANHGB010020240.1:0-16924 GCA_026283785.1 Coracopsis vasa
CCAGCCCTCTTATTATCCTTATGGCCAGCCTCTGGACTTGTTCCAGTAGTTCCATGTCCTTCTTATGTTGAGGACACCAGAACTGCACACAATACTCCAAGTGAGGTCTCAAGAGAACAGAATAGAGGGGTAGGATCACCTCCTTCGACCTGCTGGTCACACTTCTTTAGATGCAGCCCAGT
Organism: Coracopsis vasa; assembly: GCA_026283785.1. Classification (NCBI taxonomy): domain Eukaryota; kingdom Metazoa; phylum Chordata; class Aves; order Psittaciformes; family Psittacidae; genus Coracopsis; species Coracopsis vasa. The sequence continues at coordinate 183 of JANHGB010020240.1, forward strand.
ATACAGATGGCTTCCTGGGCTACGAGTGCACACTGTCAGATCATGTTCAGTTTCCCATCTGCAAACACCTCCAAGTCCTTCTCTGCAGGGCTGCTCTGAATCACTTACCATCAGAGAGCTGACTCCAATTTTGTAATGAGCTGTGAACAACTATTGTTTTATTATGTATCAAAATATTTTTTTTCAAACTAGTTTTCCATCCACCTTAATGTTTTCCTATCTATCTATAGCATGTGTCTCTATCTTGTTTAGGAAAGTGTCATTGAAGAGAAAACCAAAAGTTTATGAATCTATGTCCTGGGTTCAGCAGTGGCAGTCATTTTTCTCCTTCTTAGTAGCTGGTGCAATGCTGTGGTTTTGATTTTCAGCCTGGGAACGATGCTGGTAACATCAATGTTTTTAGTTGTTGCTAAGTAATGTTTACGCCGACCAAGGACTTTTTGAGTCTCACGTTCTACCAAGGAGGAGGGGAAGCCAGGAGGAAGCAGAGACAGGACACCTGGCCCAAACTAGCCAAAGAGGTATCCCATACCACAGCACGTCATGCCCAGTATATAAACTGGGAGCAGTTACCCAGAAGGGCTAGATTGCTGCTCGAGTTAGGCTGGGTATCTGTCTGTGAGTGGTGAGCAGCTGTATTCTCTTCCCTTGTTATTTCCCTTATCATTATTATTATTGGTGGTAGCAGTAGAACTTTTATGTTATACCTTAGTTACTGGACTGTTCTTATCTCAACCAGTGGGAGTTACATTCTTTTGATTCGTCTCCCTATCCCTCCAGAAGCAGGGGGAGGAAGAAGGGAGGGGAGTGAGCGAATGGCTGCATGGTTCTGAGTTACCGGCTGAGCTTAAACCACAAGAATGTATGTATTGCATATACTTTTTCCACTTTCTATTAAAGATTGTTCTTTCTGCCACAGAGGAAATGAAATTGTTTTACCTGGTTTGCTCTTATCATAAGCCAAAACTTTCTGAGTTATTTCCTTGCCCCTGGACACAAGAACTTAGATTCTGCATACCTGAGGAGAGACTTTTATACTCATGCAGCTCTTGGTGCCTTAATGTGAGACCTTGGAACCTACTGGTCCTATCTCAGTCACATTTCATGTGAATTACAGGTGCATTTGTTTAACATAAAGATTTCACTTGAGTGGAAGAAAAGAAAGCTTTTATTTATAATCATGTCTTTGTGCAGCGTTTTAATGTCATTTAGAACTGGTACGCTGCAAATCTCATTTGCATTGCCAGAATGAGACAGACATGGAAATGAAGATTGTTTACTCTTCCTTCTAATCTACAAAACAAGAAATTCACATTTTTAAGACAACAAAATATATACACAAATATTTTACCCGAAGGCTGTGTCATCTTTGCTGAAGGGAGTTGTTTTTACAGTAAAGCAGCCAACAAGTTCTCTAGCTTCTTTGTGTAGTCATGTGCTTAGCTATGTCAAGAGGTAAAACTAATTGCCTTGGTACCACAAAGATATGAACCTTTGAAAAAAAAATTCTTGCATATTGCCACTCAGAAAACACATGTTTTTAAGCAGGAAAGCCAGAGTATCATGCCTGATTTTTTACTAGCTCAATAATGGACTTGATTTAGTAAAAACATTGATAATCATACCAAATATGCCAAAGTGTAATTGACTAGAACAAATACTTAAATATGAATTAATCCTTTCTCATTTCTCTCTTAGAATACCAGTAAATCTTACCACAATAAATACATCTCCTACATATGATTGACTGGAAGCAGATATCTGTATGTAGACAGGAATATCACAGGAATTTTAAACAGAAAAAAAGTTTATTTACTGTAGATAGAGGAAATAAATTTATTATTTCCCTAATTTTCCTCCATATGTATCCTTCCTACCTGCAATCTGTCTTTTATTAGCTTGTTTTCTGAACACTAAGGTAACGTAGATATGAGCCAGACTTAGCTAAAAGACTCTCAGACAAAAGCCATAGTCTAGCAAAAAAACCCACCAAACGCCTTGTCGTCATATGTATCAGATCAACTTTAATCCTTCCGTCTTAAGCCGTCTTCTAGTAGAAATGTCCTATCATGTGCCTACATATAAAAATATATAGAAATGTCCTATTTTTTTCTATATTCATATGTTATTTTCAATAACTCTGCAAAATGCATTTAAAAAGTAATGGTTTGGTGGGATTTTTTTTGTCAATGAAAGGGAAAAACAGCAGTGAAAGAAGCACATTAGACTGCACAAAAATATTCTTGCAGCTTAAAGATGGATGAAACCAGTTCAGGTCACTGTTAGCTCGTTAAGCTAAATTAGAGAAAAGGTTTCACTGAGATTCTGAAATATCCTTTTAGCTTACCATTTTATCCTTTAGCTTTTTATCCTTTTAGCTTTTGTCATTTCACATAGGTTTTATTTTTCAAATTCATCCTGGATTCAGAAGTGTAGATGCTTTAATGATAGGAAATAGCTTCTAACCACATTTAACTGCTTAAGCAAATTCTTGTAGGTAATTGCATGTCAAAATTATCTCCTGGTATTTTGAAAAATTGAGTGTACTGAGGGTCAAGATGTAACAACATCTAAACCATGCCTTTTATAGAACCTTTGACCTTAAGATGTTCTACTTGACTCCTAAAGAAAGACAAGGAATTGGCCTTTTGGAGATTCCCGTTATGTTTGCTGATGACAAATATAGTCCTATGTTCTGTGCTCTTTACATTTACCTGTTCTTGAAGTAGATGCTGCTTGTTATTAGGTAAAAGGTTTTTCTAATGGGTCTAATAATTTAGATGTGTGAATTTTTGTGCTTCCACCCAAGATATCATTTTTCTTGTTTGCAAGTTGGGGAAAAATAAAATAGAAAAATCCATTTCCAACGTCTTAGATTGGAGTTTAAAGACATTACTCAAAGAAACTGAAGATCTTGATTATGATTTCTGTTAAATAATTTATTGTTTCAACTATTGTGAAAGTACTTGCTCTTGTAAAACTTATGGTCAAATCTTGTGGATTAAAATGCTTGAAGCTAGCAGGTAAAGAACAACTTTGACCTGCTTATAAGAGTCTTCTTATAAAGTTTTCCAGGTTTTTTATAATTATTTAAAGCTGCCTAATAATTGATATAATTATAGCTGACAACACAGCTTAAAAAAGAATGAGAGAGTGAAGAAATCTGTGGGCAGTGGGAAGTGGGCATTGACTTGCTTTAACTACCTTTTGTAAATAAACAGCTATGTAATAGAAATTTTTTTTTTTATTACAAAAATTTTTTTATTTTTTTTTAATTAAAAAAATACTAAACACAGTGAATGAATTCTAATGTTCACAGATGTGTTTCCAGTTTGGAAGTTCAGGGAGGTTTGTGGTTGTTTTGACTTTGAATTTTCTTTTTGAGAGGGAGCATGATGTGTCAGATTTCAGCTTGAAGTACTTTGTATTTCCTTTGGCTGCCTTCTTATTTTCCAGAAGCAAGATGTAAACCTCAGGTTTCTCATCATCATTCATTTGTTCATTTTTTTCTTGGCTTTTGGTTTCCTTTTTCTTGTATTCAACAACACGGAGGTTTTGACTCTAGGTTTCACCTCAATATTCGGTATAAATGGATTACAGTTTGAATATAAATTGATTTTAAATGTCTTTTTCTTAATCTGTTTTTATTCTATTTACAGTTCCCAATGTCTACCTAGAGTTTAATTTCACTCTATTAAGACTTTTATAATTCCTTATGCTATTTTAATATATTTAAACAGAAGATAAAATTTTGTCACTCAGTCACATTTACTACTTCAGTCATTCTTTATATTTGATTTAGTGTTGATTCAGGAGTAGTTTGTTCAAGCATCTTACTTATTCAAATGTAAATGAACAGGTTCAAGATTGAATAATTTGTGCTAAATTCAGTTTTTCTTAACTTTTTTAATTTAAAAAAAAAAATTGTATCAAAATAATCCAAATGGAAATTTATGAGTTACCTATACCAAGTGAACATTTATTTCTGCTATCTGTGAGGAAAGAGTTGTTCTCAGTGTCTTGCATGTTTACCCTGTTGTTGGGTCATTTGCCTGTTGGTTATGGTTAATATGCATGTTGGTATGATTAGTGTTGCATATATTTCTCCATTATTCAGCACAGTGATGTCTTCAAATGTTTTTTTGTTGGGTTTGTTGGTTTGGTTTTTTTCCCCAGAAGTTCTGGTATCTGAACCTTATTTAGTCAATACTGCCTTTTTTGTTTCTTTCCTTCAGTTAAGGCCACTAATAACAGAGTTGATCATTCCCAAGGGAAACAAACAAACAAACAAAAAAAAGATAATTACTTCACAGTTCATTGTTCTTTGAAAAAAACTCAGTTGCTCTCTATCTGCATTCTCTGTTGGTTCTCTCTGAACTTCTTATGCAGCGACAGTGGAATTACACAAGACAGAGTTACTCAGTTACAGCCAGTTCCAGCTGTATAAATACAGACAGTGAGAAATTTTATTTTTGAACCAGTTGTTATTGATTACAGTAGAGAGATAAGTTTGACAATCAATAATTCAGAGTGGTAGCAATAGCTATCTGATGAATCTGATTTCACTCCTTCAATTTCCAGCTATGCTTCAGTTTATGAAATGCCTTGCTATGAAATGGATTTGTATTCAGAGGCCTCTATATTTCTCTAAGAAACTCCATAGTGCAGCTTTCATCAAAAGAAACCTACTTTGCACAGCATAGGTTTTTAACTTTTGTTATAACTGACCAACAGAAAGGTGCCTGTTTCTGTTCAGGCTGTTTTACTAGGCTTTTAAGCGCTCTTGTACATAGATACTTGCTTCCACTTCAACACGTCTATGGTTTTAGCTAGTGATTTCAGTGTTTGTTTAAAGATTATGGTCCAGTAATATTGCCAAGTAATAAGAGTTTCTTCCTGAACATTTTGTGCAAATAAGCTCTTTACAGCCGGGTTAATAGCACTTAATACACTAGCTGATATTTACATTGCTTTTTTCCAGCCTGGAAATGATTGTTTTCTTAGCATTTGACACAGAACAATAATAAGCTCTGACTGCTGCAGTATAAACAAGGAGGGTGGGTGCTGTTTATTATCTCATCTTACTTTTAAAATGCCATTTTGCTATTTCATATTACTGAAGCAATGGGTTTACAATGATATGAACTGTAAGGGCTGCAATGTACTATGTAGTCATCAAATATATTAACTGGTGATCCTTTATGCACACCAGTGCTATATAAAATAATCAGTAAGCCATAAACAATAAAAAAAATCCCTTAGCTGGTTTGAAGGGTTCTTTATTCACAGGCTGGAAGCAATGCAAGAGAATTCTATACATACTGCTATGACCACCCAAGACATGCCATTTCTGAGCAGCAACAGGCAATGCAGGTTCTTCTTCCCCAGCTAAATTGCTAATGACTGAACCAAACTCTTCAAAGCCCTTTGGTTTTGTCTCTCTTAAGTTATATTGCATCAAGATATACAGTTTAATCACACAGATTAGTTTAAAATTTGCTGTCATTAATTTAACAAATTTATGCTCGTTTTTCACAAACTGAAGACTCTAAAAGGTAAATAACTGAACTGTTTGATAAACTCAAATAAGACTGTTGAGAATAGGGAGAGCATCATAATATCAGTGAAAGAGCTAAATGTCCTCACCTCATCAAGTGCAAGAATAAAGCAACCTTTTATGAGTTTTATATTCCACAGACTTTACTGCTTAGAAAACAAACAATGAACAGCAAAACGATATTTTTTGTAACCACTATTTTAAGTGAGGTCACAGGGGTGAAAGAATAAAGGCGAGCTATGTTTCACTATCTTCTCATTTGACACAAACTGGGACTGATAGAACAAAAGAGAAAACAAATTGAGTATTTTAAGCCAATCTTAGTAAAGCAGTATCATAATTATGTTTATGTACATACTTAAAAACAAGAGATAGTAATATTAAGGATTGTCTTTATATTCTTCCTGGGTTCACATCAAAATGGTGAAAATCATCACTCCTTATTTTAGATATCTAAAATGTAAACACCAACCTACCTAATCACCCAGGTTTTCGCAATGGACAGGAATAAGCATGATTCATCATGCCCACCTACATTAGATGTGAACTTTACAGTGGAGGGAATAATATTCCAGAGGTATCACTGTAGAGACCGTAGAGAAAGCCTAGAAGGTAAAAGAATATCTCCCTTTTAAATGGTTGAAGATAGAGAACGTGAATGTCATATTAAATATGTGTTTCCTTTGCTTCTAACAGTATAAACAGTATCCACTTTACCAAAATAATTGATACATGTATATAGTACAAAATCCAACAGCCACCTTGCATTGTGGAGTTATAAACCATCTGACTCAAAATAAGTAACTTAATTTCAAATAAATAACTAATGCCATAGCTTAAGAACTATAGGACAGAAACGAAAGCCTCTGGCTAAAATAATATGTAATTAAATTGTATTAGAAAAAGTAAGAAAAAACAGAGGATTAAATGAATGAAGCTATGAGGAGAAAAATGTCTAAATAAAAGTATAATAAATGTAATAAAAACTAATAAAAATAAAGTGAGATTTTCTTTTAATCAACCTCTTTTCTTTTTGTTTTACTCTTTTACCACCCAGTGTACAGTTTAGTTCAATTTTTCTGACTGCCAGTAACAAACTTCAACTATTAACACAGCCAGGATACAGAAAGCGTAGCTAATCCTCTTTCCTTTTGATCAGACCACGTAGCTGCAAAGAAAAGGAATAGTGTAACTAATGACTCTACTGGGATATTCTTCTACAACTATTTAACTGTTCTTAGAGTCCAGGGGATGTTTGGTGGAAGAGAGAAGATGTACAGTTGTCTCCTTAGTACAATTGTGTGATGAAATGCCATGCTACTTAATTTAATTTTTTGTTACTTTGCATTTGAATAACAAGCATATATTAATAACATGCATTGTCAATTGCCATCCTCTGGAGCCTTCTCTGCGCACAGATAAATGCTCCTGATTGGAATTGTTAGTTTTCAGGCATAATTAATACGAGAAGTATAGGCATAAGAACATCTGTGAACATAGAAAGGTCATCCTCATTTTGATGCTTGAGTGCCATTCTTTTATAGAACACTTGTTAACAATGCTTCTCTAACCCAGGTATTCCATAGCAGAGTCCCAGGCTTTAAATCTGATGATGTAATTTATTTGAGTGATACAGCTGTAGGAATTAGGTGCCTCTGGAGAATGATCCTGAACAAAAAACCCCTGGGCAATTATACCCTAATAATCTAAGTTTCCTGCCCTTCACACAGCAATTCAGTCCAATAATAACAGTGTCTGGGGTCTTCTTGCTCTTTACTGATTCTCTTCACTGTCTCTTGGTTGGCTGTTTCTCCTCTTATTTCTAAGGTTGCAGCTTCTTCTCAGGAGGTAGCGGCCTTCCTTGTTTCCTTATCTTAAGACACAAACTGGCTCTGGGACTTCCTTTTATTTAAGCAGGTAAAAAGCTTAATGTATCTACGTGAATGTTCACAGCTTGTGGTCTGAGATTTCAGGCACATCTGACTACTAATGCTAAGTATGTTAAACTGAGTGAATAATTTCCTTTATTTCTTTATGCATTGCAAGAATATGAGAGAATGCATAAGAGGTAGAATTTGTGAAAACTTTTGTAGAAAACTTCTCTTTAATGTTATAATATTTTCCATCAACACAAACCAACTTTGTCTTACCCTCAATTTGAGTCTACATCTCATGTTCAGGTTGCAGGTTTGAGTCTTCATGGAGATTATAAACGCACAACTTTTTAAATAGTGAATATGCAATAAGTCAAAGAGAAAATTATAGCAAATTGACATATCTGCTTTATATATCTCTTTATATATACCAGTAGAATCTCTAGTGTGTGTATTAATAAAACTAATGCTGCTAATTATGCTAACTGAAAATAAGTGGCTTAGAAGAAATTCTTCTGACCATAATTCCATTTAATGCATCTCTATAGTCATGTCCATAGAAGAACAGAATTAGAATTTCTGCAAATTGTTTATAAATGGTTCATTTTCCTGCAGGTATAATTAACCTTTGGGATACTGAATTCCAGATGTATTTGGTGGAGTGGCAGATGACTTGAAAAGAAGGGATTCTTCTCAGTCTTTTTTCACACGTCAATTAATAATTTTAATTAATCTAGCAGATTAAGCTCATTTTATAAAGAATACAACTCTTTATATGTTCTAGTTTGATCCACCAAAACTAGCAATTATATACATTTGCAGTGCTTTTAGAACCTAACCATATATCTGCTTTTTTCAGAAACAAGGAGAAGCATTTCTTCAAAATACAGATTGTACTTGGGTAAGCAACTACCTGGTTGCTGGAAGAGTCAGAATAAGGGCACGAGGCATGTGTTGAGGAAAGGTAGTCCTATGGAACCTTACTAGATAAGAAACAGATATTACTATTTCCTGAATTGTAGTCACTTTTCAGAATCACTTAGTAATGAAAGAATTTCTGTGTTTGAATTTCTCAGCTCACTGATCTTTGAGAGTTTCACATACAAAATAAACACATTTGATTACAACTCTCACTGAGCTGAATATTTAAAGAGCTTATTCTATTATATTCAAAATATGCATAATTGATATTACCTTCAAATGCAGATTTATGGTCTTGAAGTGCCCTGCTAGAAGCATGATATACACTTTTTTATACTTGCAAAAAGAAAGCAGTAAATTAAATTAATATAAATTACTTTACATAGCTATTGATTGATATTTGCAGTGTGGTAATACTTAGGAGATGGCTTCAGATATGTATATAGTACAACCATGAAACACAGTTACTGCCTCAGAACAGTTTGTAATTGAATGTAAGGTAAGGTAAGGTAAGAGGCACCAGATGAATGCATACCGGCAGGGAAGTACAAGGAACTGACACTGTATTGGTCAGCATGATAGGCAATGGTCTCAGCAGCCTGACTTAAAAGTTTCATGTTGAACAGATCAAACAAAAATATTGTGTGTGATTATTCAGCACCAGGTGGATCTTTGTACTAGAAAGTTCAATAGCCTGTGGCTTGAGAACATCAGTCTGTGGTAAAGATCTTAAAAAAAAGAAGACAAAAAGAAACACACTTTAAAAAGAAAACGTTATTTTATCTACATTCAGATCCTTTTGATTTCTCAGCTCTTCATTTTCCCTTCCCAGTGGACTTCAACTTGAATAGGGATGGAAAAAAGTATAGCCAAATAATCCCAAGGTAACTAACAATGTGGCAAAAGACTCGAAGAAGAGTTAGTAAGTTTTAAAATTTTATACCATCAATTATAAGAATCACAGGTATTATTGGACTCAGATAAGTGTAGCTTAAACAAAGAATGTTATCCAAAGTGCACTCCCTATATGATGCAATTAGTTGAATCAACATGTTATTGATCCAGGACACTTTAGGAACCTGTGTGATGGGAACAGTATGCCATCTATTTGAGCTTTGTTTTAGTGACAAGAATCCAGATATTCAAAAGCACATAAACACTAATTTTATCTGGGACTCTGCTTTGTCTGGTAACCTCAGTGCTTGAGGAAACTCCTCTACTTGTACAATAATATCTAGGATAGTAAGTAGGATCCCTAAAAATCAACTAATAAAGACTTGATGACTCATTTAAACAGTTTAATTTTGATGTCTTTCTTGTAAATTTTTCACAAAAGAGAGCTTGACCATTTCCAAACATGAATGACCTCAGAATAAACCACTTACATATGTGGATTGCAGGATAGAAGTGAAACCAGTGGCAGTGGCAAGAACTCAGCACAACTGAGAACTGTACATTTGCGGGTTTTTTGTGGGGGGGGTTAGAATGAAAAGACATTCAAAAACAGCAAAAGAATTTAGGAACACACATTTTTGGTTTTTTGTTTGTTTGATTGTTTCATCTTTAGTGCCTAACCAGACGTAATAATAAATGTCATTTTACCTATGTCCTCTGGATCATATGAACTAACATTCAAAGGTATTCCAGCTAACTTGGAGTTGATTTAGAAAGTAAATTTTTCTAAATAGGTTTTAAGAATTGAGTGGCCTGCCCTGCTACAAGTCAGAAACTTGTCTCTAGCTACGTCTTGGTGATCTAAAAATTCAAATACCTTCAACTAAATCCTTTACATATTTATAGTGGTGATGATCAGCACTCATTTCACCTAATTTCAGAGAAGATCTACATTATAACATGTCATAATTATTTCAGAAAAGAATGACATTTAGATGAGAAACCTTGGGTTTTATTGTCAGTAATGCTGTTCAAACTACCAGACAAATTTATTCTCAATGCCATGTGCTTTGTGTGTTTTTCTTGTTTCTGTGCACATTTTTTCCTCTTAAAAATATTAAGTGTCGCTATTCCCTAGATCAGAGGGGTCATATGTGCAGAAACCTGGCTTATGAGTTTTTCTTCTACTGATGAGCATTTAATATGTTTCTAAGGTTTGTTCACTAAAGAAAGATGTTTCTGCAGTTAACCACTGTAAACAATGAACCCTACAACTTCATAGTGATAGATTTTATTTGTTCTATTTTAGATGTAGAGGGCATTCAAGGCCAGTTCCAGTACAAGATTTAGATACTAAAATAAAATAAGTTTGAGGGGAAATTGTAATTGCAAAGTCCTGACTCACCTTCTGAGCTGGAGACATTTAATCCCTATAAACTCTTCAACATTTGATGCTAAATCTCTTCAGATGCCTATTAAGTCACTGCACGTGCCCAGAACTGTCCTATAGTTGGCAGGCTTAAGCAGCTCAGCACTTAGATCATGTCTGAGCTCAGTTTAGATTGAGAAACTAGGAGGAGTGAAGTCTGAATCACTCCAAAAACTCAATCCAGTAAACACTCCCAGAGTCCATAGATTATGGCAGGACCACTCTCTTCACACACTACAAATCTAAAGTAGGCCAGATTTAGACCACAGAGAGAGAAGAAAAGCCTCCCCCTTTTTTCCCATGCAGCATATTGCTTACCGACTTACTACTTAGTGCACCCACTGAGCAGGTTGGGCTTCCAGATTCAATCCTATCCTTTCACTGAAAGCAATGATCTGCATCTTTCAAAGCTCATGTCCTAGTCACCAGACAATAGTCTCCTGAAGTGTGGGAAGACAATCCACATGTGTCTTGTGAAGATGTTATCAGGCAGATAAATGTGCAGAGTATACTGGACCAGAGAGGAAGCACTAGAGGGTGAATGTGACTTTATATTCTGATGTGTAGACTACTTTGGAAGACCTTGAATCTGGCTTCAGCTTCCAGGACTAATTTTGTCTTTAATATGAAACGTTTATTACATGAAATCTTACATTCTTTCTTTCTTTTTTTTTTTTTTTCCATGTTGCATAAAACTTCTTATACTTCAGGATCATGTAGCAGGTTCCTTCCTTTTGTGCCTTTACTGCAATCAGTAATATTAAATTAGGAAATAATTTTGCAGTTGCTCACAACCCATGAAACACAAAACAGAACTTGGCTTACATTACAAATGTCCTAGGCATCTGACCCAACATGTTATCTGATGTCAAAGGCCATCCATTTATTACATGCATATTTGGTCAACTGAGAATCTCACCCCTCAGATTCTCAGTTGACTATAGATAACTTTAATTTGATTAAAATCCAATTAAATTAGTCAAGAAAGAGGTTGTTCAGTTTTTCAGCTTCTCTACATTTTTTTAAGTTTAGTTTTTAAGTCTACTTTTAACACTCTATAGCTATAGGCCAACTGATCTATAAATCATGGGAGGCTTAATTACAGGATACATTAATTATGTGCTTAGCTCTAAAGCCTTTAATAAAGAAAAGCATTTCTTTAAATATATCTAATTAGATAAAGTATCTGTTCTGGTTTATCCACATTTGGCATCAAAATGAAAAAAATGCAGGAAAAAAATAGTTTTTTCTTTGTGTATTCTTGAACTAGGTGGTCCCTTGTCTTCTTGAGTTTCCAATACAAATGAAAGCAGTATTATAATTAGATCAAGTTGCACTCATAAGTTAAGGGGCTTGGACATCTATATGCATGAAAAAAATGTACATATCTGACAATAGCCACAGAGGTTTGACTACCTCTATGTATTCCCTGTCCTGAAAACTGTTCTGCAGCTACAAAAATAAGTTCCTCAGGACTGTTATATTCATCTTTCTTTTTTTTTTTTTTCAGGAAAAGAGAATATATTTAGTCCTTCAAAAGAGAAAGCAAGATATTAAAAGCACATGTAAGTAACTTCCAACTCCAACAGCAAGAACGTATCTAACAATTATAAACGTTATTAGTTTTATAGGAGACAGAAGGGAAATTGTGAAAACATGGGGAGAATCACAGCAAGGTGCTGTCCAGTATTGTTGTGATTATTTTCTTTACCTCTATAGTTTGTATCCACCTTATCTTTCCATTTGCCTGATAGAAAGAATAGTTGTACAGGAATACTTTCTTCCCCCTCATTTCAACAAGACAGAGTACAGAAGAATGAGTATGCAGTATATTCAAAGATAAGGAATGGCTTCCATCTATGTAGAGATTAATTAGGTTAGGACTCCTAAAACATATAATGGAGAAGGTTATGACAGACATCTATGAAATCATTAATTCTATGCAAATGATGACTTGAAAAGGATAAACTATTTCAAAACAGCAAGCTGCTCATTTAATCAGGTGTTGTGATAGATTTATTACAAGAAATAGCAGTCTAAAGGAGTTAATTATGAAACAAACTAATGAGGTATTGCCACAGGTTGCAATGAACACACCAAAAATATACGAATTCAAAATAGGTCTGGAGAAGTTAGTAGAGCATAGATGGATTTAAATTCTGACTTTGAAAGTGCCTGAATTGCTGATTACAAAGAGCTGGGTAATCACTCTGTACATGCTTATTTTTCCGCATTTTCTCTAAGTATACACCATTGGTCACTGTCCAGGACAAAAGAGTGGCCAAGACATGCTGATTCATTCTGGAAGTTTCTTACAGTACAGGTTTTCTTAGATAAAAGTTTGTTATTGGTTAAAACTGACTTAGTTATGAAAAGACTTCTCTAATGAACGTCTTTAGGTAATAAGCTTCTTAGGAGAGCTTTTTATTATTTTTTTTAGCAGACATACAGCACATGATTACATTCCCAGACACAACTGATATGTACAAAAAGTTAATCAAAATTTTTAGATAGACTACTGATCCCAATTAACTTACAGGGAATTTTTCTTTCTTTTTAATGAAGTCCGGACGTTTTCTTTACTACATTACTAGCCATATTTTGAGTATAAATTAATCTGAGTAAAATATACAGCATGACAGCTGTGTGATCATCCAGTCCAAAAAGAGAAACAAGAAAATTCACGGTATTTTGGAAGTTATGTTTATGGCTCTGTTAGTTAGCAGATAACACCAGTATGTGCAGCCTTATGACAAGTACTGCATTTGTTTTTCCCATGCCATATGTCAACAGTGGAAGTAACTGAGAAAAAAAACATCCCCTTGTTTGATTGACATGTATTAAACTCCTTGTCAAAACCACATACTTATTTAAGTAGAATAAATGTGCCAGTCTCCAGATTTAAAGTAATTTGGAACCTGATAAGTTGTAGTGTTTATCTACTTGATGGTAAGAAAGTTTATAAAGGAATCAGAAATTAAAATTAGGGTAAGAGAAAAGTTTGCTAACCTGTCCCCATTTTTGCTTTTACATAGGTGAAACTGGAAAGGACACTAAAAGAGTAAGTTGCCAAATATCTTCCATTTTAATTCTATTTTATTTTTTCTGAAGATTTGTTAAATTTTAATTATCTGGCCTTTTATTTTGTAAGAATTTTCAGCAGCTAGCTGTTTCTTAGGAAAAAAATGAGGAAAAAAGAAAAAGTTGCTATGATGATGTTAAAAAAAAGTCATGTATCTGAGAAGTTTTTTATGGTTTATGAATTTTGTGGTCATCCTAGAAGCTGATTGACCTGTACTATAAATGAGATGTGGTTAAACTTTTACATGAATATGAAGGTCCTCTGAAAAATTTCTGATACATTTTAAGCAGGCATATCTTAGTTTAATAACCAAAAGTCAATTATTTGCAAAACCAGTATTGGACAGTCTTCTGTAAAGGGACCAGCAGAATATGAATAAACTGCACAAATTACTTTTGTACCATCTTCTCTTAAAAACTTCTTAGTTGGCCTTAAACCACTAACACTTTCTAGTTTTATATGTAACTTTAAAACTTTTAGTTTTCTCTCCTTGATGCTTTCAAGTAATGATATTCACTTAAGATTCAAGGTTTGGATATTATGAAGTTATATTTTGGTTAAAAAAAGTTATTTAAAGTGATGCTATATTTAGGAGATATTTTGTGCAAAAATATAGCATTTCAACAGCTACCCCACTGCATTTGTCTGGAGAATCTTACTGCATGCAACAAGACCACAAAAGGGAAAAACTATAAATTGTAGGTGAACACAGAAAAAAATTGGAGAAATGTCCTAGTTAAAATTGCTTTATAAAACACATTGGTCTAAACTGACAAGGCTCATGTCTGAAGAACTGAAATGTGTGTAGATAGCATAGGGATTAGTGGGTACGCAGGTTAGGGGTGCTTCGTAGCTTTCAGAACCTAGGGATGTAATTTTATAAACTTTCATGTTTTTACGTTTTTTATGTTGCAAACATAAATGCTGATCTACTAGTAGGACTGAGTAAGACTAAGAGCTAGTTAGAAATGTCTGAAACAGCATTTGTAGCTTTTAAGTTGCAGCTCAAGTGTTCTTCCTTCAGACTCAGCTTTGGAAAAATGCCTTTAATAGGACAGGACACTCTCTCTCAGAGGCAAGTTGTGAGCAGATGTTTATGGTTGTGCCCAGAGAAAAGGTACGCAGCAAGGAGACAGATGCCTAATTTTTCTCTCCTATAATTCCAGTTTAAAAACTGTTCAAACTTTCTTTAGGATGATAATTTTGGAAAGAATTTGCTTCAGAGTCAAATAACTCCTGTATAGTCAATCTTCCTGTTCCCTTGGGGGTCAGTAAAGTCACTAAGAATACATAAGGTAAAAGCATTCAGTTTCTTCTCTTCAATAGGATGACATCCACCCCTCATTCCATGGTTAGAGCTGAAGTGTTTGAACTGTTTTTTGAAGCTGATAAATGTTTAAACTTAGGTGTTTGACAACAAATCACTAGATTTAAGCCATCTTATTTACTTTATTCTTTGATCTGGTGGATCTATATACCTGGACATTAGCTAAGCTTCTACTGTTATACTTATTTCAATTTCTAGATTTATTTAATGTAAAGATATCTGAATGTTTCAAGGGATTCATATCACGCTGCTGGATCATTGATTAACGACTTAGCAAAATGTTAGAAAGCATGTAAAAGTAGCCTACTAGTGGCTAGGGTGCCACAAGGACATCTGGATGCTTTAGAGGGTTTCTTCTTTTTATTTTTTCCCCCATAAAAGTGAAATAGAATATTTAATATTTTATTTTTATTTACCTTCTAAAAGTGGGTATGAATAAGAATAATTTATCTGAAAAATTCAAGTTACTTCTATGAGGATGTCAACTATTTTTTGGTTGGAGAATAGAAAACCAACATTTTTTATTTATTTATTTTTTCTTTCTCTTTATTCTCCTTAAATTAACATTCTAAGTGAATCTGCTTCTCACAACAACTTTTTCTGTCACAGGATTGTTCTTCAGATGCTTGAGTTTTCCTTACCTTCACAAACAATTGGTTTGGTTTATAATTTGATCAGTATTATTTAAGATGCAGGGTTTTGTAGCTGTCACTCCAGGATGTGTGTTGCCTTTCCCCACAGTAAAGCTGACTTCTTTTTAATTATAAAGCACTAACTTTTTGACAGTGATTAAGGTATTCACATTCCAAATGGTCTGATATTCAAGACTTAATCTAGACTCGTATGAACTTCAACAAAAAGTTTTGAGTTAAGCCCTGTGAGATTTGGCATGACATACAGACATTTACCATGCCCATCAATGTCTATTCAGTTTGGTTATTTATTTATTCATTTGGAGAACTTTAGAATTGAATAACTACAACTGGACAAACAACCTTACTTTGAGATCAATTACTTTTATATAAAATCCAGAAATTAATTTTCCTTTTTTTTTTCTTCACATTATAAATAACTGACAGTAACAGGAAATAAGTGTCCCTGGATATGAAATACAATACAAAAAGTTAAGTGAAGTGTTCAAAGGTATGACCTTTCACAAAGAGAGGTAAGTATCATATTTAAAGAGAGGCAAGAAAAGTCATTTGCTTTTACTGACTGTTTTAAGTATTCACTTTCAGATGTTTTCCTGAGAGGAAGAATGGTTCAAGTGAACAGTTAAAAGCAGTTTCTAGCAGACAGTGATAAAGAGAACTTACAGAGATCATAGTGCAGAAAGACTCTTGAATATAACCATCTTTGGCTACGGGCAGAAATGTTATGGTGGCCAAACATATAAGCCTAAATCACCCATGATGCACAGCAATCAAGGAAAATATAAATAAAACAAAAATAGTGACAAAAAAAACGCAGTGTCCTATTTGTATGGCTAATTTATTGCATGTATATTATATTATACAAAATGAACCAGAATGCTCATTTTGGGTGACATGGTTTAGTGGGAGTTGTCCCTGCCCATGGCAGGGGGGTTGGAACTAGCTGATCTTAAGGTCCTTTCCAACCCTAACTATTCTATGACTCTATGGTGCACTGCAACACTC
>JANHGB010020243.1:0-28830 GCA_026283785.1 Coracopsis vasa
CGACCTGCTGGTCACGCTCCTTTTGATGCAGCCCAGGATACGGTTGGCTTTCTGGGCTGTGAGTGCACACTGAAGCCAGCTCATGTTCATTTGCTCATCAACCAACACCCCCAAATCTTTCTCTCATGCAGATTGCTGTTACATATGTGGGCTTTCAGAAGGATATGTAAGATATTACCAAAAATAATTAAAAGAAAAAGACTCAGAAGCCTTTTTACAGGCTCCTTCCCCCAGTGGTATAAATATTACCTGGAAAACCACCTATGCATCATGTAAATTATGTAATTTAGGATTTACCAGAACTGAAAATACCATAGAAAAGGTAATAAATGCCTATACGTTCCCTCTTAGCTCTTAAAACTCCAAATAATTTCTTCCACATCTGCAATATTACCTATACTTAAGATGGGACACAGTCTATCTTTTTGTATTTGTGGCAAATGGAAAAAAGACATTAAGTGTGACTACTATAGTTTGTAAGTGCAATATTTTTGCAATATTACCTATACTTAAGATGGGACACAGTCTATCTTTTTGTATTTGTGGCAAATGGAATAAAGACATTAAGTGTGACCACTATAGTTTGTTTTTGCCACAGGGTACAGAAGCAGGAAAAAGCCAAAACCAACGTAATGTTTTCAAAATCTCAGTAAGCCAAACTCACTTGATTTGACCATTTGGTATAGTTATTTAACCCAGAGTGATGACTCCAACCAAAGTGCTGAAATATTTATTCGTCTGGCAAATTACAAGGTTTCTTGATGCAAGTGCTGGGTTCCTCTCAATGACAAAAGCAGACCACAGGCAGAAATTCCTGTTGCTGAGCAGAACAGTTTGAAAGGGGGCAGTAGCTAAGCCTACAGAAGTCAGCTACATCTTGCACCTAGTTCTGGCTAATTAAAACCTGTGCTTCACCCAGCATGGTTAGACTGACCCAACCACAGAGAAGTTGGAACAGCGACAGAGTGGGATTGTCTTCTGAGCTGTGAAAGTATCAGCTGTGCACTTGAGAGCTATTTGAAAGCAAGCAGGTGATCTCTCTTGCTTGTGCAATCGCCAGCTCAGACAATTCAATCTGATATAGGAAAATGCCACATTTGGGGATTCAGCCTTGCTCCTGCCAGTGTGTGAACATCCCAGAGTGTGTGGCCTCCCCCTTTTAGATGTGACTAGATGCCACTCACATTACTGGCATAAATGCTCTGTAAACTCCTGTTCACGGTGGGAACAGTCACTCCATGTGTCGAAGCACACATGGCACCTCAGCCACCCTGTTCCAGCCTGACTGCTTTAGTGCCTACCATGAGACCAACACTGCTGCCTCTCCCTTGCTTGGGCAAGTAAGGGCAGGATTTTGCTTAGCTGCTTTCAACAAAATAGGATGTACTGCTGTTCATCAGAGACACAAGTGTTTCCGTAATTGCATTTCTCAGCAGCAGGGACTGATAAACCAGTTCAGCCAGAAGAAGAAACAAATCCCCACACTTGGCCAAAATTCATGATTCAGATGAAAGTTTGATCTTCCAGCTTCAGAACAGAAGAGCAAATGAACCTCCCACAAGAAGCCCTGTTGCTGCTGAAAAGCCAGCAAAGCTATAAATGGTGGTAGCCCTTTGGTTGTGCTCTACATACCCTCTCATGAGAGGAAATCTGTTAATTGTGCAGCGCTGTGATTGGTTCAAACAGAACATCAGCCAGGGAGAATCACCACACTGGGCTTCCCCAGTTTCACTCAAAACAATGTGAGGCCCTAGTACTCCCCACAGGGAGTACTCACACATGTTCACTGCGTTACTGAAGCACTGCAGGAATCCGTGGTCTAGCTACCTATGGGTTTTATTAGGTTTAGGATAATGAACCTGCTTACAACTATTCTTCAGATAAACTATTCCTATTGCTGACCAAGCAAAACCTGCTCTTTCTGTTTTGGCTCCAGCTGTCCACAGAAGGACACCCTCATTCAAGCAAAAAAAGATAACTGCCAAGTGCACCCTCACATCTGTTAAGAACACGTGCCTGAATTGCAGACAAAGCCTGGTCAAGCAGAAACAGAGAAGGAGGCTCCCAGCTTGAATGAATCAAGACAGTTTTCCTGACTGCCAGCTCAGCAAAGTGGGTTGGGAGTTTGTAGTCCGTGCTGCAAAATTGGATGCTCACCTGGCAATCCTCCCAAGTATGTCTTCACTGTTGATTGCAAAGAGCTCTCCAAGACGGACAGACTGTCCTCTAACTCAGAGATGCTCAGTTCACTCTCTCCTGCTATCCCATCTACCCTCAGGGATAAGTGATCTTTCTTGACGAAGATGTCCACAGAGTGTTCCTTCTTATCACAAAGATTTATTGCCAGTCTGGACACAACTGTATCCTCCAAGGCCACAACGATATACTGGACAGCAGGGAAAAGAAGAAAAAAGAAGCAGTGAGCAGAAATATACCTAGCCATGCATATCCAAGACTAGGGTGGCCCCACTGTGGCCTTGTTTACAAAGATTTTGCAGAGCCACTACAGAATTAGTCTTACTAATATTGCTGATTGTGTTCTGAACTCATTCGTATGGATGAAAAAAACCAGTGTTCCAGTGGGACTGTTAAGACATAACCAACCCTCTTCTCAGAAAGAATTCTTAGTGGATCTTACAAGTTGTTATATTGCACTGGAACCAAATACACTAGAGCTGCTGTACTACTTTTAGTAAACTCATTCCTGGTTTACACTTATCTAATGCCAGAATCTATCTCTTATGAATACCATTAAATCAGTAGCTTCAGGACTCCATCATAACTGGCCTTTCACAGCACCTGGAGTGACACCTAAAGCCCGTCTCTTGGAAATTTTGGGACTGTTGCTGATTTTGGAGCTCTGGATGAACTCCAGAGAATGGAATTTCTATGCTTATGGCATTAAACAGCTCTGTGCCAGAAAAACATAACAAAATATGCCTGCATTCAAGAGACCAGTTCCATCCAAGAGACCTAGACCACAACTGCAACTGACAACTGTTTTTTGAAAATGACTTGATTCCCAGGATGCAACAAGGAACCCTCTCTAGAAAAATGCTTACGTCTGTACCTGTTGTTTCAGTTTCTTTGTGGAGTGATAGTCAACCAGAGACAGCGATAAAGGGACAGATGCTTCTTCTGTAACAAGAGCGAACAGCACACCGGTATCTGTTGCTGGTCGAATCACAGCATTTACTTCTATTTCCCAACTTGTCTTGGTTTCATTTCCTGAAATAGGTTGCACTGCAGAAAAAGAAATGTGTAGCCTGACAAACATAGGACTAACAACTCAAATGGGTAGAATGTGCAGCTTCTGCTCGGAGAGGAGGATAGACGGATGAGCATATGAAGTGATGGCCACATTTCTTTTTCTTAACAAAAAAATTAAATAAAACAAAAAAATTCCAAAGCACCTGAACATAAAATCAGAGAAGAAAATGGCATCAGTTTCCTCTTGTTACGTTTTGCATTCTGCTGCCTTTCAGAATATCAAAAGACAAGGTTAAGCTTTTTTAATACAACAAGAGATTCAAAATCCCATGGCTGTCAATCCAACACATTCAAAAACATGCTAAAAGACAGGGCACCCAATTTTTTAATTGTTCTTGACTGTCCAAATATCATTGAGGGATCCAAGTACAATTCTGACACAGGGGAAACAAAGGGAAAAAGGATACAGGCCCACTACACTGATTACGTACCTGATCAATTCCTAATCACCAACCCCCTCAGAAGCTAAACATGGGATGTTTTATCTCATCCTGCTGAACTCTGAATTAAAACTCTCTGGCATCCTTCTTGCTGCCACAGTGCCTTTATAACTTAAAAGGTGATGCTCACTAGAAAGCAAGTGTTCAGTCCTGCTTCTGCAACCTCCCTTCATTGGAGTATTAGCTTTGCTCATTCACCACATCTCGAAATACAAAACAATGAGTTCTTTATAAAGCTTACCATTACAAAGCCCCAAATAGAGGATTGTGTTTGTAGAAACAAAAATATGAAAATGCAGGTGCTGAGGCCTCATTTCTGCTGAGTGCTGTCATCTGCGCTTTAGATGCTGCCTTGTCTTTACTTTGTAGCTTTTGAACCCATGTGTTAAATGAGATGACAAACACCGATACTCCCTAATTTACAATGGCACAGCAGAAAAATCCACACAATGATGCACAGAAGGCTTCTGCACAGGAGAATTTACACGCCAAACTAAAATAGATGGTTGGCATTTGTATGGGTTTCAAAACACTGACAGCTGATTGCACATATAAACAAACAGAATAATCTAGAACAAAGAAAAGGTGCCTTTCTGAGTGCTTTCTGTGGATGGCCAAGTTTGGTTTGAAACTTGTTATTACTATATCCAGGCCAATTTTATTCAGCTTCAATCAGGGATATGCTTAGTGTTTGTCCCAGGTGTAACTAACACCACACAATGATTAAAAGTGAATCCAATCGTAAGACATTTTGCTACAGGCAATAACAATTTTCTGTCCATCAGAAACTCAAGGTACAGCACTATGGCTTGCAGCCCTCCCTGTTTAGCAGAAAATAGTGAATAGGGCTGGAACCACCTGCACAGCTGACAGAGATGTGAAGGCCCTAATGTTAAGGATGAGCTGGAACCAGCCTGGATATGAAATGCATTACTGGAACTACACAGAGAGAACCTGATCCATGCTAGGCATATTTGTACTGGCTCTAGCCATCATTCGTAGGTCATCCTTTGCTATGAACCACAAGTTTAGCTATTACTCTCCATCCACAGCTGTCAGTCTTTTCTGCATTGATCAACACTGAGTCTGGCATACATGTAAGTTTTAAACTACTTATTAACCAAGTACGGTTAATGGCAGAACAATAGGTCAGAAATAAAAAATATAAAGCACTTACCGTAAGTAAGATTAAACACAGCAAAGCCTCTGCCAGGATAGAAAGACCCTCGTCCTGCTACAGAAAAGCACTGCATCTTTTCATTCATCTTTATGGTCTCTAGGATAGTGAAGTCCTCCCCATTCAGCCAGTTCCATGCCTGCATGCAACCATCCAGCCGAGGGTTTATCTAGGAAGAGAAAGCAGTATCTCATACCTCAAACTACTGTTCAGTGAAGAATAAGTGATTTTGGGTGCAAAGGAATACTGAACAGGAGAAATCATTTTGATGTGTTATGCTTATGCATAACAATTGGAGGCAACCCCAATCCTGCAAACCCAAGCAAATAAGTGGTCAGTATTTCCCAGGAAACTCCCCTGAGCTCAGATTGTCTCCACTGGTCAGAAGGGCAATAGCTAATGCAGATGCCGATTTCATTGTATTGATTCTGCTAGCTCTTCTACATGATGCACAACATTATGATGCACATATTTACTTCTAAAACTCTGTGGCCTAAGCTATATAACTCCCATAATTCTGCATTGCGAATGCTGGAGGCTAACTTGAAGTTAAAAAAACCAGTCCTTTGTGTCACTGCAAACAGCCTTCATGACACACAAGATGTTGGACCTGATCACAGCATAAGTTGTTGGCTTCTGGCTTAAGGGAGGAGTGCTTGAACCACAAGACATGCACATCACTCTGTACACACTTGTTCCTTACAGCATCTAGTTATGTTATCCTGTACCAAATGCCAGCATTAAAATGTGAGACAGTATGTAAAGAGAAGGCTCCTTGCAAAGCATCCAAATCAGGACCATTACTGCCAATTAACTGAACCAGAGAGAGAATTAAGTGCCTGAGCCAGGAAAAAACCTCAGGAGTTTTTGGTTCTGAATCCCATATGCAGACAACACCCCAAGTTTAATGTTTCAGACATGCGGTGGCCCTGAATGACTTCTTGTGAGGAACAGGAGCCTTCCTCAGCTGCTACATTCCCTTGTCACCTCATCTAGAAATAACGAGATGCCAATTTGGGTTTCAAGGTGCCAACTCTGTGTGTGGGGGACATACAAAACAGCCTGAGCAGCAGCTATTTCAGAAACACAGCAATCATCCAATCTCACCCAAAGAGAGCCTTAGCTTTTATTCATATGCCCTGTCTACTTGAATTAGGAGGAAACAAAAAAAATAGGCTTCTGTTTCTCCTTGGGTCTTACTAGACTGAAACAGCAAATGCAAGCAGCAAACCTGCATGCAGTATACGTGAAGCACAAACACTGATCACAACACAAAGTGCTCCAGCGTTGTTTCCAGACTTAGTGGGTACAGTGGTACCCTCACACAGATGTGTGTCCACTGACTCCCCCAGCACCACTCAGGTTCTCCAAGCCAGCACGATCACTGGTAGTTTTGTCATGTGCTCCAGTTTTGTATGTCCTAATTCTGCAGGCAAAGGGTGAGACACCTCATCCAAACTTAACAATCAAAAACCTGGAGTCTCACCTTTGCTACTGCCTTAGGCTCCCTCTATAGTCAATGGAGACAAAGTTGTATCCAGAAGGTGATAATGTCACCTGTTTCAGGGCAGGCTGAACTGCTCTCAGGAATGACCTTCATTACCCCAAGAGAAGATGAAATCAAGCCCTTCAGGCATGCAAAACAAGTGCTACACTTACCGGCAGAATAAGGTCCTTTGTTTTGAAAGGAATGCCTCCTACTGTCAAATTCAGCTGATACAGCCCTTTTTCTAGAGTAAACAGATCCCCTGAGACAGCTATTTTCATAACTGCATCCCTGTTGACCTTTATAACCAAACTTCTTTCGAGTTCTTCAACAGAGATCTGAAAAAGTAAAATTGCAAATAGAATAATTCAGTATAAAAATAACTTAATATCTGCAGCCTCAACTAAAGGACAGACACCACCTGTGAAATCCCCAAGATGGAGACACAGTTTCTGTCCCCAGACCTCTTTGTCTACCTTTTAAGTTACATCCCACATTGATATGTAAATCTTTACTCTAGAAAGCAACCTGGGGTTGCTGTAATGGTGAAGACAGCCCAGCTACTTCAAAACAGCCACACAAAAATATGAGAGGATTAACTACATGACATTTGGAGGTTGCTTTACACAAAATGTAAATGCAAGAAAGAGTTATTAATGAGAATCTTCCTATTGCAAATGCATGTGAAAGGAAAAGCTGGAAAGACAGATATCTTTTATTGGACCAGTGGAAGAGAATGCAGAAGCCTTCCAGCCACAGTCTTTGAATATCAACCTCTGAGAAAAGAATGACAGAAGATGTCATTTTTGAGAGGGTAATAAATATGTGTAATAGGTAATATTTTTTCTCTCAAAAGGTCACTGTAAGTTTTAGTTCCCTGTCTCTAAAAGCTACTTCTAGGGAGATCCCATCACCACTGAAATTTCAAAAAAGAAAAAATCATCATTTTGATTATGACCAGGCTTCACAGAGAAGCAGTATAAAGCAGCCAGCTCTGCAATGAGTGAGGAGGTGAAGCACAAAGCTGACATTCAGCAAGCTGCTGAACAGCAGCATGGATTCTCCTGCCTTGGGACCTGGGTCCTGCTACTGACAGGGTGTTCTGTGGCTCTAGCAGAAGACAACCCCTTTCTTCCTGTAGAGAAGAAGAAAGGCGTGCACCTCTGCTATAACATAACCTTCAGCACAGCACTCCTTCTCACCTACTCACTCTTCACCTGTACAGCTCTGTTCCCTGGGACACCCAGATGCTGCCTCCACCAGTGAGCCACTGTATGGAACCACGTATCTACTGGAGTGGCTGTTTAGATTTGTTCTTCCCTCTCCCTGCTGGTAGGCCATGTCATGAGCATGTCTTTCTCTTTGCATTTTGAGATCAGCTGTCCCCAGACTGTTTCTATCAATCAGCCATGCTGAGCTCTCATTCTGTGGCTGTAACAAAGGATGGCAGGGTTGAGCAGGTTTATACCTGGACACTGTCTGGATTGCAGTCTTCAGTAATGAAGATTAAGTGAATTTGATAGTTGAAAAGATTATTCAAACTGTCAAACATTTCTTCTCCTGTGGATTCTAGTACCGTCTGGTTTACATTGCTAAAGCACTGTTTACACCTGGCGTGTTGCTCCCTGCTGTATCCTACAGGACATGAATTTACTTGTCTGAAGCTTGCTTGATTTAAGTGGCATCTACACCTCCTGACTGCATTCCACGGAGTCACGCAGGCCACCCTCAAACAGGCTTTTTTTGGCATTGGCAGGCTGTAATGTCCACTCAGTGGGTGGGAACAGAAGACCACAGGTCCTGGCAGCCACAGCCCAGCTAGCTTATCTACACTGGCTATCTCACTTGGATGTCTCTCGTCAGTGGCACTGTCACCACTGCCCTAATGCACTGGGGTATGGAGTGCCACAAGGAGCTGGCACAGACCATCTCCCTGCTCCTAGCACAGATCTTGGGCAGCAGTGGAGCAAACGGGAATGGGGAAAAGCTGGCTGCAGCAATGCCCATACTGTGCTTGTCTGTGAAGAAATCCTGCAACTTTCAGGGCCACTAAAATTCAGGGCCCTCTAAAATTTTATTAGATTGTATAGAAAGTAATAACATGGAAATTTTAACAAATTAGGCCAAGTTCTTAGCTACTTCTGATCATCAGTATAAACAAACCCAAATCAGTGGAAACTTCCATAGGAGAAGGGGTTAATCCCTATGGAAACTCTTAACTCATTGCAGTTTAGGAAACTGCATTCTGTCTGCTTCACACTGCCCTCTGGCAGTTTCAGCTTGGGTTCCTTATATTCAATTATATTTAATTGCTGGTGTACCACTATCACCTACAAACCAAAAGGGAAAGCAATTTGGTAGTTAGCAGATTGCTTTAATTCCCTCCTTTTGTTGTAAGGAGAAGCCTGCCACAGTGTGCTTGGGGAAATTCACACAAGTTCTTGTAGCTAAGGGTTCCCATATGGTTAGCCATAAGGGCAGTCAGCTTTGTCTTTCGGGTTCATGCCCTGGATAACGCATATCGCACAGCCAGCCTGTCTGCTCCTTGCTGAAAGGCAAGTGGGAAGTGCGGAAAAGGGATGGGACTACCGGCAGCCAGAGGGTTAATGCCAAATATGAATCTGCTGCTGATTGTTTAACCTTCAATTCTGACATTTAACAGTGCAGGTAAATTACTATTTTTGCTAACCATACTGTCCTCAGAGCAGTACCAAACTAACCATTGAAAATAAGACAAAATGATGACTTTTTTGGAAATGCAAAACAAACAGAAGGCCAACACTGCGTTCTCTGCAATCATGAGTTCACATGTACCACTTCACCCAGCTGGATTACACATGAATAACTACATTAGAAGTTTTTCCCAAGGCTTGCTTGTTTCTGTTTTCAATGCTGGGAATGATCATTTTAAAATAGATTAGGAAGGATCAACATCAGAGAGAATACCAAGGTAGAAATATTTGCCTGAAGTTTTGCAAATGCCTTCATCTTTCTATAAAAGTACGCAACTTTTGCTCAAGAGACAGAAAAATGTACACTGCTGGTGTTTTTTCTCATGTTTTGCTTTTAAATAGCTGTTGTTTTTCCATCTGCTGAAAGTTAAATAGTAAAATTACTATTTTCTCACAACTGTTATAAAGTTGTCCCAAGTATCCAAACTCCATTGTTCCAGGTCTAATCAAAACTAAGTACTTAATCCTGTGCATACTGAAGTCCAGACTAAAATTCACAAACTGCATTTGAGTCTGGACTGTGACCTCTAAAGGGTCTTGGGATTGTGCTTCACAGAAGGTGAGGCTAAAAAGTACACACAAGTCTATACTGAAAATGAAACATGTGGCTACCTGTTTTATGAAAGGAGACAGGTAAAACAGAGCAACCCCTACCCACACGATTTCCCAAATTAGAAGCCATGCTGGACAGAGGAAGAAGGAAAAATGAGGGAGGGGACAAAATGCAGACTGGTGGATCGCTCAGCCATATAGATTAAAAGGCATTTAGAGACAGGGGTGACACTGGATGTTAAGCAGAAGGAAACAAAGTACCTGCAGGACAGAGCCAAGGGATAAGAAACTAGAACAGAGAAAGGAGAAATCACCCCAGCAAGAGAGAAAGCACCCCAGCAACGCAAGCAGCATCCCAAGTCTCTGAGGTTAATCAACCATGAAGTCAAGAGATTAAAGACTTCTTCTGCCTGCTGCATTCCTCTGTGGGTAAATCCTTCTGTCTTTGGCCAGTATTAGACACAGCATTGGCAGCATTAACTCAGAGTGCGCTGCTGCAGCAACTCAGCCAGGCGATTTCTTGGTTATGATAGTACCTAGGGATAAAAGCCCTGATACTGATGGCTGACAGGAGACCAATAATTCTTGCCTAAAAAATTATACTTACTTTTATCATACTGCCTTCTCTTCCTGCAGAAAGCAAGCACAGCCTCTGTTTACCCCATTACTCCTGTGTGTTTGAACGTTTTTTGTATTGCTTGATTAAAAAAAAATACATTTCAGCTGTCTCCCCAAAACTAACATTGGAAAGTTTGTAATTACTTCATAATGAGGTCTGGCACTTAGCAAGTATGTTATGCTCCCATGTTAAATGGTTTACCTTCGTAACGACTGTTTTTTGTGACTCCCAAGTCACCCCAGTGTCATCAATGCTGCTTTTCACAATTTTCATCTCCATCCTCTTTGTGCAGGCAATCGGAATTGCCATATTTCAAATTAGCAGAACAAATCTTTCTTACAACAAATTTAGTAAGAAGTGGCTTGAGGCTATTCCTACCTGTAAGGATCCAGCACGCTATACATTTTATCTACAGTTTTGCTGAACCTTTATAGCTCTCCGTTTGGAATCTGAATTTGTTTCACTGACAGCAAAGGAACTGAATTAAACATCACCTCATTTGCTGAAAACATTACCAAAAGTCAGTAGTTGACAGTGAATTCGCTCAAGGACTTCTTTACTTATTCATTAGAAACAAAATTTTCCCACCTTGCTTTTTTCCTTAATGCATAATTCTGAGGTTTTTATACCTTTTTTTTTTCTTTTACACAGAAAATTCTTCAGTTACCTGTATCTGTATTTGTCTCTCATGTGAGTTCACTCAGAATTTCCCACCCATTCCTCAAGACACACATCAGTTTAAAAGTCAAAAGATCTAATCTAATTAAGTAAAACAAATGAAAGGAAAGGAAAAAGCAGAACTGAAGAGGCGTATATAAATTGCTAATCTACTGTAGTCCATACTACAGGATGCTTTTCATGATCCTGTCATAAATGGTAGCACCCATGATGCTTCCAGAATCACCAGGAAATGTTCTGCGAGAGTGTCAAAGAGCATGAATCCTTCTTACAAGCTCCAAGATGCACAGCATCATGAGATTGCTGGAATGATGTTATTAGTAAATAGAAAGATTCTAATAGACCTCAGATTTCCCTAGCAAGGGAAATAGTCTATTTTGTGTATAAACAAGCCAAAAGACTTTAAAAAAGGATAGGGTAGGTTAAGAGACTTGCCAAGTCTGAGCCCTGTGACTAAACAAACAAACAGATGAATAAACAAAAGCAACCACACATACACCAAACACCCTTTGAAACTTCCTTAAAATAACAGCTGGAATTCCTTCCCTCTTACTCTCTTTCAACCCTCACACAGAGGGAATCTTCCCAAACTCATGTGAAGTCAGCTGAGCACTGCTGCATCTCAAAAGCACTGTGTCTCCTATGGTTGTCCAAATTAGTGATGCAATCTAGCTTATAATGCATATAAAGTGTAATTCAATTTATTAAGAAAAATATCCCACTCTCACCTTAGAATGTCTAAGGTACTGGCATGCATTGAATGGATAGGTAGGCTGGAAAAGCATCTCCTCAAGAATACACAAAGTCTAGCTGCACTTCACATAGCCCATCGGGAACAAGCCAAGAAAGGGTAAGATCTCAGCAGCGGTCTGGACTCACCGTTTGCCACATGCCATGGTTGATAACCGGCCCACTGCTGGTCACGCGGCCTATCCCATTGTATTTCAGCTGCAGCTCTAGCCGTCCTTTGCGCAAAGCCAACACTACCCATGTGCTGTCTTGATGGCCTCCAGCAAAGAAAAGGATACCTTCAGGATCAAAGGTTCTAAAGTCGAACTCAGCCACAAGTCTGACCGCACAGGTGCCAAGAAATAAATTAGTTATGCAGAGTTCAAAAACCACAAAGTACTTTCCATACAGATAGCATCAACTCTAGCAATTACAAAGCTCTGTTAAAACACACTAGCTTTTAATGCACTCCTGAAAGACTTAAGTTGTGAAGTCAGGTTTTAAAATAGCGTCAACAATAAAGAATACATTACTATACTTCAGCAGTTATCCTAGGGGCTCTGCGGTCAAGGCTGCCTTTCTCAATTACTAGTTTGGATAATGTTTTGCCTTACAGGACTTCATAATCCAAACAAATAATGATGATGACAGGACTAATTGTTACTGTAACAACTTAACTCCACTGCATGCATTAAAGCCAGATGGCGCATTTGACTGTCATTCTAAATTGTCCTCACCTCGTCAGTTGTTTCCTTTTGAAGCGCAGCCTGATGACAGGAGCGCCGCTGAACATCCTCCCCAGGTACATAGATTTAGCGCTTTTTCCAACAGCGAAAGGCACACATGGTATTATGTTCTATAATCAAAACATATTTTTGAGTTTTCTCCTCACGCAGCAGAAACAGAATCACAGAGTATGCCTCCTCTTATTTTCTCATGTAGTTGCTATTCACATAGTAGGTTAGGGCAGTTTAATGTTTATACTCTCAAAATACAGTTGTTTTGGTACTGAGAACATTTCCTCTTTCCTTCCCTCCTCCCCCCTATCTGCCTTGGAGGAATGTTTTCCTGCTGCAAAGTGAAATCATACTCATAAGGTACAGCACAAAGTTTCTACTGCAGCATCGTGCCTGCAACAAAACATATGCTAAGAACTTGCTGTTGGTTGGTTTCTGCAGAGACAGCCTGTGCCACTGAAGACCATCCACCCCAAATGCCTGGAGGAGAAAAACATTAAGTGCCAAGTGTTGGTCCATAACTTACACCATTCACCCTGAGACCTTCACACTGTCCTACTGGGTCTAAATCAGAAAAGCTTGTGCAGTCATAGCCAAACAGAGGGTGGCAGGGCTATCACTGGCATGTTCTTTTTGGAATGGGGACAGGAGGAGCCTCAGAAGAGAGACTTTCAGAAGAAAGTTTCTTTTCAGGAGAGCTACTGTCACCAGCTCACATGACTTTGCCAATATGATACTCTCCTGCTGGTCACCCAGCTTAGATGGCTTTGGTCCAGAGCTTCATCAGTTATTCTTAACTGCAATGTAAAATAAAGGGCTGTTCTGCAGTTACAGCAATGAAGACCAACATACCTCACAGGTATTCATGTCCTGGGAAAGTTTTACTCCCCCTCTGCCATCGCAGTGACAGGTATAACTCCCTGGCAAGTTGACACAGGTCTGTTCACAGAGCTTCTCTTCACATTCATTTATATCTACACAAAACCAGCAAGAAAGAGAGGAGAAAACAGCAATTGAGTTTGTTTAAACATGAATCATCTGAGCGAAAAAAAACATTATCAGTGCTGTTTTGTAGCACCTGTCATTTGAGCATGGCCAAGTGCTCTGTAGCCAGTACTTACCCTATGCTGTATCTTTATAGGAGGGAAGGGTTAGAATTAGCATCTGCACAAACTTATTTTCACAGACAGATTCCAGCTGCCCAAACATACACAGCAAGTCAGTGGGAAGGCTGGAAGCAGAGCTCAACTCCTTGTCTGCTGGTGCAGAGCCCTGGCCTCTAACTTCTAGACAAGACCTCCTCCCTTCATGCCCTTCATGCCCCTTCTGGTATGCCTGTGCTGACTGGTTCCTGCTTCTTCAACTCAGGTTCAACTTAAGGTCTGCTTGCTTCATTGCTACTCAGCAGCTGGATCCTCAACAAAGTAAAAGCTGAATTTCTCATTCATTATTTTCTCTTTTTTTCCTTTCCGTTTTTTTTTTTTTTTTTTTGCCTTTGGCTTGTTTTTATCCTCTCACAAACAAATGCAGGAAAACAAATCGTGATGGCCCACAGGGATCTCTTCAGGCAGAGATAAACACTAACAGCCCGGTAGGGCTGGGTGGCTTGTGATTCAAGTCATTACATTAACTTAGACAAAAGGCAGGGAACAATGCTAGTTTTGGAACACTTTCAAAACTTACTCGGTTGAGAAAGCTTGCAGGCAGTGTAGCCAGCAGAACTGTGCATGGTTCCAATGCATATTAAACTCCTAGTTCAGTGTAATATCACAAGACAGGTTTTGAAAGAACAACAGCTACTGCTCTGCAACTTTTCTTGTCCTACAAAGAGAGGCAGCAACATGCACAGATGCTTCTGAGCTTCTACCAGATCTTGTACTTGTCATAAATTCAAGAAACCTCAGTACTCTGGCTCATACAGCTTGATTCAAGTCATCAAAGATGACTGCAAACTCAATGAACTCAAGGATGACTGCAAACTGCAAACTCACAGCTACAGAAAGGGAACAGAAGACCAGTGTGTAAGCAAGATTTTTTCTAAGAAAAGCTTTTACTGAAGTCTGAAATTAAATTTCTGGGGTCTTGCAGCTTTGAATCATGCAATAAATGCTAACATGGTGTTATTTCATGACCTTACCTTGACAAGTCTTTTTCACGTCATCGTACCTGTAGCCTGCATCACAAAGACATTCGTATGAACTTATTAAATTTTTACAATAAGCTTCTCCACAGATGTCTGCTGATGCTGCGCATTCATCTATGTCTGCAAAACAAGCAATTAAACAACATGACTTCAGAAGAGTGTAATCACTTCGTGTTCACACACTGGAGTGGGCTCAGGGTCAAGAGAGCCCTCTGTTATTTTGGTAACTAAAAAAGGCAGTATCTTTAAGACTCTACCTTTAGGGTTAGCTAGCTATAAGAAGTGACTTCAGGCTTTCGAAACTAGTTGATCTTTCTTTCTTTAAGCCATTAACCACTACTTGAAAAATCAATGCAAAGCAAGCCAGGAGAAAAGCTGTAAAAGAGAACAACTCCCACAAAACCGAAAAGCCCCACTCCATTCAGGGGACTGAAAATAGAGGTTAAAAAAGCAGCAAACAGAAAAAAAAGCAGGAACTGAGAAACAGCAAGTATGCATTTTACCTAAATACAGAAGGAACATGCAGCCTGTGGAGCATCACAGATTTCTCTTCTCCTTCCTCAGATAGGCAAACAGTAATTTTTCATGTGTTCACAAAACTAAGGTCTAAATCTTCTGATCTGTAGTGGCAAAGGGGAATTGAAGCAGCCCAATTTGTCAGAGAGCAAGTCATGATCTTAAGGTCCTTTCCAACCCTAACTGTTCTATGATTCTATGTCTGAGAGATGCTGTAGGCTTTCACCATGAAGGCAGGCAGCAGGCTGGAACTGGAGGACCATAAAAACAAATATGTGTTTTTCTAACATTTTAACTAATACCCAGCAAAATCCTGGTGTTGACAAAACATTTGCAGTGTACTGAGAGTTTAATATTTACTTTTGCTTTCGAGGACATGTTAAAACTACAATTACATGTTCCATGCGTGAGTGAACTGGCCAATGCTAGTCTATTTAATATGCTATGTAACGTAGTCTAAAAATCAACAGACAAAACCTAACTTTTTGGTATGTGCACATAATGACAGGAATAAATCTGAAAGAAAACTGAAATGCAATGATAAATCTCAGCTAGCATTAACCACAGCTGACAGTAACCCCACAAACAGAGGGTCCCATGTTGAAGCTGCAGAATGCTTATACACTATGTTCACAGTGCTCTAGTAGACAGTAGTAGGGTATTATACAAATATATATACATATAAAACCAAATGTAATTGTGAGCAGACTCTCCGTTCACCTGTCCATGACAACTGGCACCAGAGGACAATTCAAAAGTGAGGCTGGCTCTTCTAAGTGGCTGCTGCCATTAGAAAGGAATACCATGTAATCTACAGACTTGTCACTTTTCACAGTGGAAGTGACAGAAATAAAATAAATAAAATTTATTTATATAAAGTGACGGAAATAAAACCCTGATCTTTGTGTTTTTGCTGGTAGCATTAATGATGTTGTTCAGATCAGGTATGCAAACTGTTTACAAATGTGTCATCACATCCATCTATAGAAGGCACATACACAGACTTGCCTGTTTCTTCATGAGATACACATACCTTTAACAGCCGCCTGTGATCATTAAGAAGTCTGTCTCAGCATGCAGTTTCTTAACACTTTAAAAATCTCAGTTGCTTAAGTTTTGGTTATGTAAATTCATTCTGCAGTTTCAATCAAATGCT
The DNA here is from genome assembly GCA_026283785.1 of Coracopsis vasa. NCBI lineage: Eukaryota > Metazoa > Chordata > Aves > Psittaciformes > Psittacidae > Coracopsis > Coracopsis vasa. The sequence continues at coordinate 16,236 of JANHGB010020243.1, forward strand.
TCAGATCCTCACTTTCTGTTCTCAGCTGCTATGTAAAATAGCTGCCAACCTTCACTAGGGCCTTTCTACAGCTATTAATATTCAGTTGCAGTGAATTTATCCATCTGCACTATCTGAATTCATTAGCTGCTGCACATATCCAAATTTAGAAAGTAAAATAAGAAACACACAAAAGAAAAACAAATGGCTCATATACTACAGCAGCATGAGACTGGAAAGAATCATAACAACGCATCTGGCCAGCCCTTCCCTCTCTCAGTGTCAGGATATCAGGACCGATCGGCTAAACCAATTTAGCACAATCCAAGCCACAAATCCTCTGTGAATCACGCCCGTGTTATGATATTGGCAAGTAGCATGGTGTGACTGCTGACAAGCCCAGGCATGTAGCATTGGCTGGAGCACCCAGCTAAAAGGAGCTACCAGCAAGTCTCTGGTAGCTGGGCTACGGAGTAGAACAGGGCTGCTCAGTGCTACCCAGCTCTCAGAAATGAGATTCACAAGTCACTAAGCATCCACTGAAGCAAACTGAGAGGCCCATCAAAGCTTACCTTCACAGGTTTTGCTGTCTTTAAGAGTGTAACCACTGAGGCATGAACAATGGTAGCTGCCAAGCTTGTTGAGGCAGAGTTGGTTACAGCCACCATTCTGCGTTCTGCATTCATCAATATCTACATCAAAAAAAAGTGTTACAGTCAGCTTTTCACCTCTGTAAATCACCTGCAGGGTGAGAATGGGATAGGTGTTGGGGAAGAAAAAGGCCAAACAAGAAACACTGTTACAGCTGCAACACAATGGTTGCAAAAAGCACAGAGATTTCATTCAAACACTTCAAGAAAGTTAGCTTCAAGCTCATTTAATTAAAAAAAGAGACAGAAGGAACTGTAACTGAGTATCTCCTTACAGCTCTAAGAATGCAGAAGAGTATCTTCAGTCTTTTCTGTTTAGAAAAGCAAACTAATTATAACTAATGTATTTTATATCATAACTAACTTTTAAAATTATACTACGACCAGTAAGTTCAGGATAAAAGCTTTAAATAAAACAAGAACACTAAATCCTTACAACTACAGAACTCATGAGAAGACAAAAAACTTCAAGTTCACAGCTATTGAGCACTGTGACCTAAACTGTGCTCCAGAGAAATTCACAGCAAAAGCCTGTTAAATCCAGAAGAGCCTGGGTTACACCATTGATCTGCCTTACCTGCTCATTATACCCTGCTTGTATATGGGACTCAGGAGACAGCTGATGGGTAGAACAACACATTTCATGGCATTTTATAAGAAAAAAGGGGAGATGCTTCAGACTAATCAGCTGCTGAGCTCTCAAAGCTGACTGTATACTGATCAGTCAATTGTCTCAAATGCTTAAATATACCGCTTCTGAGCGATCCTATAATCTCCCCACAATATTTGCATCAGAAGGAAAGGCTCTGGCTCTCCTGCTGTTTTGGTTGCCACAATTCTGGACTGGCTGAATGTGATTTCTGGCAATAACTTAATATTGGCAGGCAGAAAAGCAGTGGCCCTAAAAGGAAACCCTGCAGGCAGAGAATTAAAAAAGGAACCAGAAAACAAAGGGAGGGAAGATAACTTCAGTATTTCATAAGGGAATAGAGAAAATCCCTCTGGGGGCCTGGAACTTCTTGTACAAATAGTTTCTGCCCGAACATTCTCTTTGGAGGTGATCCAAATACACACTGGAATTAAGTGGATGTGGAATAAGGTCCTATTAGCAAGGAGGCTTTAACAGATTAATTTCACTGGTTTGTGTATCATCAGACTCAGACCACAACTTGACCGCTGAAAGTCACCATTCCCATTGCAGGCATGCTAGAAAGGAAGATGGGCCAGCTTCTCTGTCTCTGCAGTCTGTAATCTGTTACATCAGGGTTCACAGCGGCGGTTGTTCAGTTTTGCTTGAAAAGGCACTACAACTCTACTTCTGCTGCCCCTTTCAGAGGGGTGACACAGAAAGTTGGAGCATAACTTCTTAGAGTACCTTGCCAAGACCAAGCTGAGATCTATTAATGTCTAAATATGTTGATGTGAAAGAGTTACCTGATTCACAGACGATAAAAACATGAGCAGCATGCAAGCCAGGCTCAATTCTGTGACTTTCGAATTGTGCAGTATCAGTGACCATTTGAGAATATCACAAAACCCAATACATGTTTGTTACAAGTATAAAAGATAATGAAACCCAATTACCTTTTTCACATGTTTTTCCCTGCCAGCCATGCTTGCATTCACAATAGAAGTCCCCCTTGAGATCTTCACATTTGACAGTCCCCTCTTTGTGACAAGGATCGGGAGAACACTGGTTTGGCAAATCTGATTTATATAAGGAATAAAAAACCAAATAAACAAAATGAGAACAATACATTGAAGTTACTAACAGCTAGGTGTTTCATTAAAAGTCAGGAAGCTTAAACAGTAATGGGGAATCACTACCAGAAATACTCACACCTGGCAAAACCAGAAGCTAATTCTTAGTGCTCACACGCTGAACAAGCTGTGCCAGGAATTCGTAGAGCACATGCAGCGGAACTCATTTCATTGCAAAACAGAGTGAGCTACCACCCTGTATCTGAAGGGCACACCCTCTTGAAAGAAGCAACTCAAAGTAGCTTATTTTTAAGAAAGTTAATTTTACACTCCCTACCTTGGAGAAAATACAAAGCAGGTAGCAACTAAAGTAATAAGTACTCAAGGAAGGATGAGTTTGCTTTTAAATTACGCCCAGTAGTTTAACTGAGGATCTTACCAGGGCTGATAGATTTGTGGCCAGCAAAGGTTTATACCTGAAATTTTTGTCAGCGCTGTCCAATTTAGGCTTTTTTTATTGCGTAGAATGAGAATGAAAAAAGAAATACCAATGTGTTAACAGCATAAGAATGGCAAACCACAATCCAGTTTACAGACAGCACACTGGATTTTCTCCATAGAAAAGCAGCAAGAGTGTAGTCACCATACTTTGGGGAGGACTGGAGGAACAAATATCAAATTATCAAGTAACTGTTCAACAAATGGACGTCACCTGTCCAAATTTACCTACCCACCTATCTGCAAAACACCCAGGGACAGTGCTTGGCAGAGATAGCTAAAGGAAGGATAAGAGAATACCCTTGTCCCAACAAAAAAGAGGCCAGGCCACACAAAAGAAAACACACCTACACGGGCTGTCTGAACATACACCTGCCAGAATACCCCCCGATAAATCACTGCCCAGACAACACACTGCTGGAGGTGGAGGAGTCAGGGAAGGAGAGGGCAGGTTAAGGCAGAGTAGCTCTAACCAGCATCTTTCTTTTCCTAGACAGACCAAAATTCGTATACAGTAAACAGAATGGTTTAGGTATAGTAAGCCAAGTCTGGAAGCAGCACAATCTGAGCCTCCCAGACATGTCAGTGTTTTCAATGTCACTTGATGAGCAAAACAAGTCAATAGGGTTATGCATGACTTATCTGGTATATCCTCCAGCTTCTGATTCTTTCTCTCAAACTGGATTCTGATGTGTCTTGCAGAGCCAGACGGAAATAATGCTGCTCAGCTGAATACCACTCTATCGCAACCCATGGTGAATGGCAAGAACAACCTCAGACATTTCTATCACAATACTGTGCCAATGGTTTGCTCTTCTTATCATGAGAGCTTGAGAACATGCGGCACAGGCTTATACTCTCCTGCTGGCTTCATAGCTGTGCAACTCTGCCAGCTTTACAGAAGGTGCTCCTGATTTAAATCATCGCAAGAGAAAGTGGAGCTTTTATTTCCATTCATTTACGTGACAGATTTTTAAAGTAATGAAGAGCATGACCTTTTTATGTGTTTTGAGCTATTTCTCATAGCACGTATATAGCTCGTAAGTGCAGACAGAGAATAGAACTACCAGTTCCATTTCTGAAGTCTATGGAAACAAGGATTTACCTAAGTACACAGCTTGCTGCTTCCAGTTCGTTACTCTGTGCTGCCAATTTACTTTTTGATATTCACAAAATAGTGCAAATTAAAACTTCATCAGGAAAATGATAGGTTGTGAAGATTATGGCCCTCACTATAAAAAAGCAGAGACACATGACCTAACAAAAATTCCATTGTGGTTTTTAAGGTCACATGCAGCTTCATTTTAAAAAAATTCTGTGGAATTTTCCAGACAAATGCTTAATTCCTGGCTGACATCCTTACGGATCTGCAGACCAAAGTACAGGTACCTATGCGTAAGGCAAGCATCTATCTGTAAAGCAGTTGCTGTAAATTCTCATTGCAGTAAGCAGAGATCTAGTCAGTACAACAAACAAAGTCCATAGAATGATTCAGCTCTTCCCAGAGCAGACACAGTTTGGTCAATGGAATCCCTCTAGATTAACTCTCCACTGATTGTGATGGGAATACTGTTTATGTAGGCACCCATGCTGGAAACACCTGCATCTACCTCTCTGAATCCACAGCTGAATCCTACCCGTAACCCTGATCTAAAGATCTTATGAAACTGAGAATCCTCAAATACTCTGCTAAGCTATCTAATTACTGTCACAGTTACAATTTCTATCCTATTTCTAGTATAAACTAGTTTAGTTGATCAGCCTCCAGCCCTTAGGTTGTGCAATGTCGTTGCAATGCCAGATTAAAAGAGCCTTCCACTACCTTATTTTGAGAGGAGAAAGGCTGTTTAGAGACAAAATTTAAATGTGTCTTGTGGGCACAGCCTCACAGAGCTATAGACCCTTTTGGCATCATCTGTGAAGAATTAAGAGGCACATTGGAACTGGCCAAGCACAAAGCCTGTCATTCTTTCAAGTGTGTCTCAGGCTCCTTCTCCATTACATCTCCTGTGAATTGACAATGGCTAGCCAAAACTCAGTCATTTTAATACTTTAATGAGAGAAAATATTATAATTTTATTTCCAAACCACTGCATCTGCAAAGGGCAAAAAACCCTAAAAACAATTTTTTTTTTTTTTCATCACTATCATTTAGACTTACATTTCTAAAACACCGATTAGCTGCTTGGAACAAGTGTTCCCAGCCGATACCGTCATTTTCAGCAGAAACTCCTGCCTCTTCACTGTGCCACACACAGGAACAAAAGGAAGCATTCAGCCTCACGTCCCGCTTTGAACTACCTGGCATACCGCAGCTGACATGACTACCGTAGGTCTTAGCATTCTCAGTTCGGAGGACTCAAACATCTATAAGTGATATGGCTGCACTATGTGAGGGCAAGTCTTCACGTACTACTTACCAACCTTGGAATTCACTCTTCAGAAACTGCTGTAATGAAGTCTATAAACATGAGAGGTCGACTAAATCCTGATGCTGCTCTGGCAGCACTGGTATGAAGACATGACTAATCAAGCTTGTTCACAATAAAGACTGAACCACAGGGGTAAAAATGAAAATAAATGAACACACGTGATTTTCTGCCCCTGTGAACTGATCTGCTCCCAGAACATTTTTAGAACATTTATGCAGCTTTATACCTTTAGCACTGCTAAGCTTCAAGAGGGAACTGGAAAGGTATTAGAAGTGTTCATTACATTCTGATCTCTAGCGTTAGCGGCGAACAAATATACCCCTTTCCCCTCTACAAAGATAACAGCTTGATTTCCAAATTGATCTGAATTTGTAAAGGTTGCAGTATTTAAAGCACAGTCACGTGATGCCTGAAACCAATATCCTTGTAAAGAAGCCTGACACAAGCCTGTGTTTGATTTAAAGATTTTTCTAAGGTCCCTTAACAGGGGTAAGCTATTAAGGTTCCTATAACAGGGGTACTATTTAAGAGGAAAGACAATGAAAGGCCAAGCGTAGTACATAATGTTACGGTAAATTCTATTTCTCATCCCTCTTGCTTCTCAGTTTATTCAGACCTTGGGAAACTGGTGGGAAAGAAATGTTGTGCATCATAAAATACCAAAGCACTGAAACATGGCAGTGAGGTGGTGACAGATTATAAAAAGGAAAAGATCTTTTTTTTGTTGCTCAAATAGGAAAAGTGATATGGAGTCTCATGCCTATAGATGAGGAAGACCAGTACTAAAATACTATCAGAAATGGAGATGACTGAGCTGGTCCCACTCCTTCAGGTAGAATGAGAGAATATTTAACTACAATATACAAAACAAAAGTGCTTACTATGAACGCATGTGAGGAAATCAGGACTCCTTGTATACGGCGACCCATATTTCTGAATACAAGCTGAAGAACGGAAAATGAAATCGTTACTATTATAATGATGACATGGCAGCTGTTCAAAGCGTGTCAAATGATACCTGACCTGCTGATTCATTGAGCAAGGATTTGGAGGATGGATGCAAAATCGATGCAATTTTATTATCTCCCAGATGCCTTAAAATTCTCAAGTTCACTAAAATATTTTAGCTCGGGTGTACAGTAGAGTTATAAGCCATCTGAAAAGGATGATCACTTAACCAGATGCTACTATGATTCTAAAAGCATGTTAGTAGCTCATCAGATTTGACCAACTAAATCTCTTAAAAAATCTAAAAAGCACATGGAGTTTTCTCAAACTGTCAGCATTTGTGATCTTAAGTGCTACATATCAAATGCAAGTAAAAAGCAGTATGGTGCCATGACTATGACACAGTCAACAGAGTAAGCCAATGGTTTAATGAGTAAATGCATGTTTTTATTTTTAAGATAAGGAGATTAGTTAATAGCTGAGTTAAAAAGGGAAGAAGATAGAGGAGTTAAAATTATTTACTAACGCTGCAAGCTACAGATATAAATGCAACATCAACATTTTAACATGCAGAAAACACATAAGGATCTCTGTATGCAAATCTATACATAAGTAAAACACACCTCAAAATCACATAAGGAACGTACAGTCTATCTTAAAAGTTATCAAAGCATGTTTATTGCAATCAGATTTCCATCACTTTCCTTAGCAGAGACTTCAGCTGTGACAAGTTCCAGTGTTAGGCACCAGATACCAGCACTGCCACAAAGTGCAAGTGAAAGCTCCAACTCACCCAAGTATTTCGGGTAAAAATATTCCTGTAGGAGGAAAAACAAAACAAAAATAAAGATTTGTTTAATAATATTTGCTTTTATCATCACACTTATTTAAGAGCTGCTGTTAGTTTGGTGGTCTTCGCGTGGTAGTTGTTTAACAAGGTCCAAACATCAACAATTTCTTTTTATTCAGAGCCAGAAGTAGCACAGTATCAGACATGCATTTTGTCTTTTGAAAAGGAAAGAAACACTAGCTCCAGTCTCCACGTATTTTTTTGACGACGGCTGACCTGGTAAGTGGCAGTGGCAGAGCACGAAGCCACTTATCCACTATCCAAGAGGTAACGATGCTGATGATGGCATAAGGTAGGGGAAGGAAGAGGAATCTAGGGATAAAACCACAGACGGAAAGTAAATTTAGTCACTCAGTGCCTCTTCGGAGGCCCTCTGCTGATGCGGAACACAGGCAGCATCCTAACACCATAACCACTAAAATAAACGGTACCATTTGCTCTTACAACGAGCATCCTACAACTCTAGCAGCACCCATTGCCATACTGCCCACTCCATCACATCATGGAGACAGACGGTCTGCTCACATCAGGCAATAATGGAAATTTGCAAGTGAAGGGAGACTTGACATTCATTAATTTCAAACTAGACTGAAAAAGGCATTCCCACTCCTCTCACGGTACATGGCCATGTGTTACTTTTCCTTACCTTGTGTCAACAAAGCGTAGCTGTACAAGGAGAGCAACAGTTTGCTGCCGTGATGTGGATCTAACTTTGCATGTTAGAAAAATATTCAGCTTGGTGAGGCCTTGCCAGTGGCACGACTGCTTGCACCAACATAGAACAACAGCAGGATAATGCAGCTGTGCTGCATGGAAGGGTGGGAGATTGGTCTGAGCTGATCGTTAAACCACATTCTTAAAACAAATACAAAAATTCATGGCCAGGAAACAGCATTTCTTTCCAACTTCACTTCATACCTGATCTAGTAATGCATAAACACCAGTTCAAGTGCTGTTAAAATTGTTATTGGGGCATGCAGTGAGGGAAAACTTATAGATTCTATCAGTGTTTCTGCTTTTTTTTCTTAAAACGAACCATTTCTCAGCTAATTGTGAAAGCATAATTCTCTTTCCTACAACATGAGGAAATTTCATATCCACAATCTGCAGTGAGACTGGAACAGTAAATACCCTGTATTCTACAAAATTAATTTGGTCCATACCATGTGCAAGATAAGAAAATATTTTATCTTCTCCTCTTATTACAGATGTTTGGATAAGCTCATGCATATATACAGGCATGTACACACAACAGAGACAGGCACACACCGTGATTCAATTTGACCCAGATTGTCTAATGCAATCAATCGCATTGCTGTCATTCACCAGAAAAAGCCATTGCTTCTGGCAAACATGCTCCAGTTACTGAAATGCACCATGTAAATATTCAGCCTAAATCATGAAAGCATCAAGAAAGAAGTAGTTTACACTTATTCTGATTTTCAGTTCTGATATGAGGGTGACAGGCTTGGCAACTTCTGGGGTTAAGCTCTGTAGTATCTCTTTGGGTTAACAAACTGAGTGAGGAGCTCAGACCTCATTATGATCCCCTCTCCCTCTTTTGTTTTTAAGGTTTAGTTTCGGAAAAGACAAGTAAAAAAAAAATACAGTCAAAATAAACGTAAATCTAAGCAGTCCAAGTACTCAGATGAGTGCCCAGCTGTGCTACAACCACAAACTGAACTTCAGCCAGTACTTGAGGAGAAAAAGATAGCGGCATGTGATTAAATATTCCAAACATGTTTTTTACTATTTCCTCTTTATTCAGTATAGGACACAAAAATGCGCAGATGTGTTTAACCACAAACAGGATAATACAGACACTGGCAAGAACAACTTTTTCTGCACTGACAAGACATAGCAGCTTTCATATTCATGGCCACCAGCCTAATTGCTTCAAGTCAGTGGCGGCAAAGGCATAAAACTTCATTTTTCACTTGACCTCTGATGAACGAGTTGAGTGCTAGAAAAGTTGTACAGAGTTTACTTTTGAATGAAATATTATGGTAACTAGTTATTTTCATTGCACAAATAACCTTCCAAATGCAAACTGACTCTATATTGATTCAAAGACAGTTGAACAGCAGAAGAGTGAAATTCCAAAACACTGTACCACCACAAGCTTCATTTCGCAAGATACATAACAGAGGCAAGTGATTTAAACAGGAGGCTAATAGAAATTTAACCCAAATCTACTTGCTGATCAGAAGCACTTCTCCAGGTCTACAGCTCCTGCTGATAATACCATTCTAAAATAAAGTAACGTCATTGCAGGTTCTAACATCACATGTTCTTGTTTGATTAACTTTTCAGTTTTCTCCATAATTAGTTTTCCTTACAACAGGCGTCTAGAAATACAGTGACAATGTATTTCCATTCAGGCAAAAGATGAAGCAAAAAAAAAAAATCACCACAGAATTATACAAATTGTTAAATTTTCAGCTTGGACTCTGGTAAAAAATTCAGCATTTAAATGTTGCCAGCCCTTCCTCTTTGGATTTGCTTTCCTAATTAGTGCTTCAAATAAAAGCAGAAGCAATGGGCTTTTTAAATAAAAAGCTATAAACAAATACATGTTGGACATAAACATCCTCTGTATAAGCTGCTGTACAGACACTGACCTCATCAACCTTTCTATCCAATCTGTCCAGCAGCAATGCCCCAGTGCATGCAAGAGGAAGACAATACCTTGCACTTCAGTGAAGTGGAAAGTACGGCATGAGGCCAGTTCCTCCAGGCAGGTGATGACTTGCTTATTTCAGCTCACTTCAAGGACCCTTCCCTTTCTGTCCAGGTGACAGAGCTGTGCTTTATCAGGAAAGATTCAAGCCCTGCTGCCTGTGCCCCTTTCACATGAGCACATCCATATGATAGAAGCAAGGCTTTCAATGCATTAAACACAATTAGTGGTTTCCACAACTGTAGCACAAAACCTAGGAGCCCATGCTTTTATTCCAGGGTAGAGTGACAACAAACACTTCTTCATGGGGTTAAGAAGTTCCTCTCCCACCTACATCCAGAATTTGTTCCTACCTTTATAACAGTCATGCAACACTTAGTATAAATGTCTAAAATGAAAAGAGAGCAGAAATTTAAAAATATCCTCCAAAAAAACTAACCCCAAAACCCCCAAAACTCCAGGATGTTCATTTTTATATTTGTTTTTTCTTCCAAATATTAATGTTTGCAGTGAAATAGTGAAGAACAGTTTGTGTGGAGGTACCCCCACAATACCCTGCACTGAAACACCTGAGGAGAACAGCAATGTGAAGGTAGCAATTCCTAGGAGAGCTGTGGAGTTGAAGGGACAGAAGTACCTACATCAGTTTCCCTGCCAAAGGAAACCTACCGAGTGACAGGGGTCACCATCTGTTTTCAACTCCATGGACAAACTCTCTCTTAGAGGTAAAATCCAGAAGTTTGCGAAATTATACTGAATATGCATTAGTCCTGCTTCATTTTTAAAGAAGGTGGAAGAACAACAAATCAGAACAGGCGTTAACATGACTCACTGTATAAAAATAGCCCTTCTGAAAACATAACAATGACCCTGTCTACACCAGGAAAATGTACTCACTGTAATTGACAACATTGGAAAACTCAGCCAAAAGGGCCTGCCAACTGCTTCTGTCTGTTTTGCCTGAGGACTAGGTCAGGTTAGCCTGATCAGCACTGAATCTAATCAAGATCATGTTTGAGCTATAGTGGTAGCACATAAAAGACGTAGCTTACAGAAGGACAGTTCATGTTCCTTGGCAATGGGCTCTTAGTGGCTCTACTTGAGGAGGGGTGTTGGACCAGATGGCCTCCAGAGGTGCCTGCCAACCTCAACCACCCTGTGATTCTGTAACTGCAGCACTGCTAACACTGGAGGATCTCCCAGACTTGTGTTAGCGCTGGTAATCTTTAAAAAGCGCTTTCTTAGTTACCTAGCTACCTCTTAGAGAGCAGCAACAACTCCCACATCATGCCCTTTTCTTATTTCCACATAATGACTCTCCCTTTTCCTCTTTCCTTCAGGACTGAATGTTTGTCTTGGGCATGGCCAGACCTCCTTGTTTATAAATGTACTTCATGTTTCCACACTGCGGTCCTGCACTATCCTTGCAAAGAAACAGCTGCTACCAACCATGATTTGCTATAATATACTGTTTGACAGCTGTTTAACCATTATAACCTGAGAATGCAGATCTCAGTGATGCACAAGAACTCTCTGCATTTTTTGAAACTCAGCCCTAGGCTTTTGATGCATGGCAAACCTGGTGCTGACTATCGAGGCCTTCCTCCCATACAATGTAATTAAGCAGTCCTGCAATTCAGATGATACGTAGGTAGAACCTATAGTTCTAGAAGTTATGTTCAAATCAATGCCATGTTGCTTGAACAAGCTTTGCTTCTCATTGTGAGGATACTTACACTCAGCCAAGTTAGATTGCTTCCTATTTTGCTTTGGCTCCATCTGCCCTCTCCATGCGAGGCGCTGAGAGAACTTCTCTCCACAATTTGGCAAGTGAGACTTTAAAGAAGCAAGCAAGTGATGGTACACTACAAAAGCACCCTCAAAGTCTCATCTCTTACTACCAAAGTTATAGCTGCTTAGGGTAGCTTTTAGGTTTTGTGTCCGTTTGCAAAGTGTCCATGCTGTCCAGCTACTCTGGTGCACAAAGACCATGACTGCCCCTTCCACCATCTTTCCAAATAAGAAGCATTCAAGACCACCCTCTCCACCATCACCCATTTTATAGAGAGTAGGCATCTCTGCAGAAGCCTGAAAGCTTGATAAAAAAGCATCTGTTGTCACAGCTTCCCTTGCCCTGTTCTGAGGCGTAGGACTATTTCCCAACAGCTTACTGAGGTGCCACTTCAGCAGATGTTGCTCTGCAATAAGAAAAAAACCCACCAATGTTTAGAATGCACAGTTACAGGAAAAAAAAGTAATAAAAGGCAAAAATAAAAAAAAAGTTCCTGCATGTCCCAGCCAACAAAACCACAGATACTTTACATTTGTAAAGATGAAAGAGGGGCAGAGAGATGATTTCTATATGTGGCCTGAGGTTTGATTGCACAGTAATGATGTGAAATGGATGTAACTGGTTCCAAGGTCCAACTGGTTCCAAATATTCCAACAAAAATAATTCATAGAGTCATTTCAATGAGTTGGTTGTATGTGCTTTTAAGTTATTCTTCATGCAACCCAATCCCAAATGCCTTGAGGTTTCCTCCACTGCTTCAGAATTACAGAATCATAGAATAGTTAGGGTTAGAAAGGCTACTTTCCCTCCAGCTGTATGAATGTGCAATTTGAAAAGAAGATCTCAGTTTAGTAACAGATCTTCACTCAGCGTTGCTTGTTTGAATCCTTATTTGTAGCAATAGTTACAATATTTTTATAGAATCATAGAATAGTTAGGGTTGGAAAGGACCTTAAGACCATCAAGTTCAAACCCCCCTGCCATGTGCAGGGACACCTTCCACTAAACCATGCTACCCAAGGCTCTGTCCAACCTGGCCTGGAACACCGCCAGAGATGGAGCATT
>JANHGB010020243.1:28930-45963 GCA_026283785.1 Coracopsis vasa
CTTAGACATCTATATGTGGGCAACTGAAACAATACCAATGTGTCTACCTCAATGTAAGCTGAACTGCTGTCTAGGGTAGACCTGGATTTTGGTTCAGTTCAGTTTAGACTTAGGTCCATAGGGCATGTGTCAGCTGTCCTTTGTTTGACTCCCTCCCTTGATCAACAGAGTTTATTTTATTAGCAAGTATGTAAGTACTGCCTTTGAAAAGCAAAAATGGGGTAGCTTGTTTACTTGCTGGAGTGGAGATGAAGAGCATTGCCCTGGAAAGGTGACAATTTGGCCTGCACAGTAAGAGACACTTGAGTGTGCTTGCCGGTTCTTGTGAATGTGGAGTGGCTTGACAATATTGTATTTGATGTGTACGTGCAAAGCACTGTAATTTTTTGTGAGAAAGATGTGAAGTCTGCTGTGTGCTTTTTGAATGTAAAATTAACAGTTCCGGTAGGTTTTAGTCTTTAAACCATAGGCGTTTGCACTCTCAGCACCATGCCTTTTTTGAGGAAAGTTATGCTACAGGTGTCCGATAAATGTGATTCTATACACTTGGCAGTTCAAGAGATTCTGTAGAGTGAAATGCTTATCCCAGTCAAGTCAGTGAGAAAATTATAATCAGCTTCAGAGCTGCTATTTCTGCTTGAGGAGTTTTGCTTGTCTGTAGGCTAGTTGCTTATATCAGAAGGGAAAGAGTCATCTCATGCTAAGAACAATTTTAAAATCACTTGAAAGTAAGCAAGTGTATACTGAACAAGGAGGTGCTCGAAATTTTCACCTTTAGTTATCAGTGCTTCTCACTCTTCACAGTATCAATGCCTGCAGTAGACTACTGTGACTAGTTCACTATTGTGGTTTAAATTTACCTTTTCCTTTTTGCCATTAAAAGTTAGACCTTCAAATCCATCTGCAAAACACCAGATATTCATGCTTGTGTGCATGTGAAACATGGGAAAGATTTTGCATATTAATTGAGAAGTTACTGTAAAGGTTTTCCTTTAAAGCTGTGCTTTTGAAGGTCTTTGGAAAGACTCATTTGGTGCATCAGAATTACTAAGGTGCATTTGACTTCCAGCAAAATTGCTTGACTCTTCATGCAGAATCAGTTTATGAACCCATTTGTTACCATCTGTTTCTGTCTTCTTAATTTGCCATCATTCCATTGTACTTTTTATATTTTTTTCCTGGTTTCAGGCATTTGGGAAGCAGACAAAAGTGACACTTTCAAGATACTCAGTTATGTTTGAGGAGAAGAATTGCTGTAGCCTGGAGTCACTTTCTCTTAATTCCCCTTACTTGCTCACTTGTTTTCTTTAAGCCTTTCACATAACCTCCAGGATGATTTTTTCCTGTGCAGCAGTGCCACCATTCTGAAGAGATATAGGGATGCTGCTCTGGGAGCTGCTGCCTTTATCTTCCCTCGTTGAGGTGGGATTGAAAGACCTTTGAGTCCATTTGCATGTCAAATGGCAGCTGGGAATCCTGGAGCACCCCGTGAAAGGCGTTTGCCACCCCTGGCACAGAGGGTTGTGGGAAAGCAGTGAGAGCAGTTGGGGCTTTGTGCTGCTGGCTTTGTTAAGGGCTGAGCCCCGTCAGCAGCCACCTAACCATACTAGGGACAAAAAGGTAGCAACCTGAGAAATACTGCACTTAGATCAGCATGTGGGCTGATTTTCCTCATGCTGAAGTTGTACTGTCACTGAAAACGAATATAAAATTCATTGAAAGTAGGTCGTTATAAATGTTTCCATCAAGTTCATATGCTTTATTAATGGTGGTTTTAAAACAAGTTCTGTTTGCAAATGGACTATTGTTCTTTTGTAGTCCTACTTGTAAAAGTTGCAGAGCCTGGACCACTAATATTTCAATTATTTTGAAACTGAGACAGTAAACCAGCAGGCAGTTACATCATTTTGTAAGACTTAAAATCAGAGAAACTTCACATTTCAGGCTTTGGAAACATGTAAAAATCCTAGTATCTTTGTAGAAGGTACTGTATTACACAGATTTCATAGCAGAACTATGATATAGGTAAGTTTATGTGTCTGGACAGCTGCTTAGTCTACCAGAAAATAGTTCCAGCATCACTCCTGTACTCATCTGCAGTTACTGGTTAGACTGAAGAAATGTGGCTTGGCTGTACTTTGCAGCAGGAGCTGTTCCTGTGCAAAATATAGTCCTTAAGGCAGGCATTCTGCCTTGCATAACTGAAACAATTTTTCTAAAGTTTCGGTTAGCTCTCAGAAAGCTTTGGGAGATTTTTAGCTGTCAAAACCTGTTCAATGAGGTGTATGTTAAGTTACCATTAAAATGTTTCTGGATTCAAGGCAAAAGTGATTCAGGTGTTTTAGGGATGTTCTTTATGAAGAATCTTCTTTCAGTAGTTTAGTTTTGCTTATGAAAGCTTGAAGAGCATTTCTTTCCACCTTTCTTATTTTATTTCTGGTGTGAGATTAATGCAATGTATTCCAAGTTTTTCCATGAAGTGCTATCCTGTATGGAGAAAAGCAAGTTGTTATTTCCTAAGAGTAGTTTTAGACAATTTATCTCACTGGATGCTCACAGTTTATTGGAGTCAAATCCTATAAACTTTACATTTGGCCATTTGACATGCTGATGCATCTCCGTTGAATCTGAACAAGTAAAATGCTGAGAGATGCCTTTTTCTGAAACAGAATTTAAGAGATACTTTCAGTTCTTGAGCTTGCGTCCTCTGAGTAACTATGTGTAGAGTTCAAATTATTTACCTGTATTTTCTGCTGCTATGGTGTCTAGTTTTAAACTTCATTTTCTAGTCAACCATCTTAAAAGCCCATCCGTTTATGTTCATTAAGTGATACAGTATTGCCTATGCTGGGAGTCAAGCATGTATCATCTAGTGCAATTTCCTTGTTTGGTGCTCTTGGGTTAGCGCTGAGGATTAATGAATAGAGAGGAACAAGTACTCACAGGTCTGTCTGATGAAAGATGCACTAAGAAGCTGCTTCTTGGTACTACGGTTCCTGGTGGTGCTCTGTTTGATTATTTTTGTATAAAATTTTTATATGAAGGAATGATATTGGTGGTATTATATTTACAGATCTGTGTGTTGGGATGAGGTCTAAATGCTGCTTCCCTGCGTATGCTTGGATGGAGGCAAAGGCCAGTTATCCCATTCATTTTTAAAGAGAGTGTTTTACTTAGTTTGCAGGTGGAAAAGCTCTTAAGAGGAGTATTTCAGTGGCTGCAGCAACTTAAATGAGTTTTTGGCACTGCTGTCAGTATATAAAAATGTATTTCTGATGGATTGCTTTTGATTATTTGATACTTAAGAGCATAGCTGGTAATTCTCTGGAAAAGGTGGAAAAATTTAACTTTCTCAGTGCTTTCAAATATTATCCTCTATGTTTTAAGATTTCACACTGCCTTCAATTAATTTGAATTTGGGAATGTAACATATGGGCTGCTTCTGCATTACTCTTAAGATCATTTTGATATTTCTATTTTTCTTTTTAACTTTTATTTTTAAGAAGTAGCAGTGAGTGGAGTTGCTGGCAAAGGAACAGAAGGTAAAAAATGAAAAAAGAATGTATTTTATAGTTTTTGTATGCTTTAAATGTCAGGAGACAACTGGTAGCAGTTTTGTCTTAACATCTTTTTAGATTGTCAGTTTGATCAGTAAGTTTATACATGCTTGCTTATGGCATATGTTGTATTTAATATAACACCTAATAAGGAATAGCTCTTGCAACTGCAAAACCCTATCCAAAGGCTCCTGAAGTTAGTTGGAGTCTTTCCACTCGCTTCCATAAGCATACAATCAGCACCTCCAAAATCAGCTTTCAGAAAGGCTAAGCCTGAGAAAGCTTTGAATACAAGTAGTCACATTTCTGGGTTCTCTTAAGAAATTGTCAAGGAGACCATGCTGTCAGAGGAGGAAGCCCTTTCTGAACACTCTGTCAGCAGTGGCTCAAATTCAGTCCTGAGATGAGACCTCTCATGGGACCAGAGTGCCCCTTGGACACACAGTTCACGGCTTCAGAGTAAATTGTGTATAACATGTACATAGGCCTGTTTGGGCATTTTCCACAGTGGCTTGAGTGGTTGGTATTAATTCACACCTTATAAGAAGTACATAGAACATCTTCAGTCTCAG
The DNA here is from genome assembly GCA_026283785.1 of Coracopsis vasa. Classification (NCBI taxonomy): domain Eukaryota; kingdom Metazoa; phylum Chordata; class Aves; order Psittaciformes; family Psittacidae; genus Coracopsis; species Coracopsis vasa. The sequence goes on from JANHGB010020243.1 coordinate 33,060, forward strand.
GGGTTCAGTGACTGAGGTTTGGGGTTTTGCCCCTTAACCTAAAATTTGGTTTGTAAAGATGAAAGCCAAAATTATTGCAATTTCTGGATTATAGCAGCTGGATCTTCAGGAAAGAATATTCTCTCAAGAGTGCAATACTATGATTCAGTGTGTAGCAATGTTGTGTTATCAGTTTTAGCTACATTTTAATCTTGCCCAAGGGTACAGCTGTTTGTATGTAAAGGTTTCTCTCTTGTTCATGATTCCAAGTTTTTGTTTGTAGTAAACCTGAGTTCCCAACATATTCATTTTATGCCTATGTGGTTTTTTTACACTAAATTGATAGGTTTATGTTCTTTCATAATTAATATATGTGTAAGTTAAACTTCATAGGATCAGCTGCAAAACATTAACTCATTGCAGACAAGAAATAAGCTGTGCCATAACTGTGTGCCATCTTCACACTCTGAAGATGCTACAGAGCCCAGAGCAGTAATCTGCACAGTGAATTTTACCTTGGCGGTAGCCTTGTTTTTCATAACTGTCGTTTGTACACCCCTTTGAAATAGTTTGTGGATCAAAGCTTGAAGATCGCCAGCATAATATAAAAATATTGGAGTCTTTACTACAGTGCTCTTGCAGTAGGATGTAAATGCAGCAGAGCGTAGCATAGCTGTGCTTACGCTTGCAAGTGCTGGCTAGAGCTGGGTGAGGTATAGCCTGTGTTGCGCAGCCTAACGCAGAGACACGCTTCAGATGCTTGCTGTGACGAAGTTTGGTTTCTATTTATGGCTGCCTATTGTATAGTCTGCATTCCTGCCCAAATCCCTCCGTTTCACTAGAGTGCTGCTCTTGGGTTGAAGTCATTAGAGAACTGCTTGAAGAGCTCGCTTGTGCATTCTCCATATAATTTTAGCAGCCTGCTCACAGGCTTAGTTATGCCAGGCATGATACTGAAGAGCATTTATTATCTTTGGAAACCGTTGACATGACAAAAACATATGTGCTGGAAATTGTTCTGTAGGCTAATGTTGTAAGCAGTTGAAGGCAGCCGTAGATAAAAATGTCCTGTGTGTTCTCTGAGTATTCGTTTCATTGATAAGTATTGTGAAGCTGTAGTACAGAGCAAAATGAAACAAGATTAAATCATACAATCCTTTTTACTCTATTTCTAGTCTATTAATCCATAATTTAAAAAAGTAAATAAAATTGCAACAGCTTGCAGGTGTCTGCCCTGGAATATTATGCACTGCTTTGTATTCCTAATTCTCTGCTGAGCTTCACTTCACAAAAATCTTCCCATTTGCCCTTAATGATGAAAAATTGTATTTATACTGAATGCTTTTTGAGTGCTGATAATGATCAATTGAGTTGACTGTGGAGCTGAAGTCATGGTTTCAAAAGGCAGGACAATTTTGGGGTGTTTGTACTAGCCAGGAGTCAAGTGTTTTCAATTCCCAGAAACAAGAGAATCTCATTAGGTGATTTCTAACTGAAATCATGACCTTTTTAGATGCCAGTGTAAAATTAGCATCACTCAGATAAGGGTGGGGATTGAAATGTTAGGTCACGAGCATTATTTGACGAAGTAACAGCAGGTTTTGTTTCACAGTTTAAAGGCTGTTTGAATTCTCAGCTTATTCTGATATTTAGTTCCATTTCTCTATTTGAATAACTTGAGTAAAAACAAAAAGTAGGGGAGGGATGTTTGTATGTATGGATGTACTTCTGTTAAATACATGTATAAATATATTAAAGACAATGAAGAAGCTAGAGTCTTGGAAAGATAACAAATGTGCTTCAGTGTAGTGTTGAAAGAAGAAGCTATTGTTAGAAATACAACACCAAGTGGGATTTGAAAATGCCTTTCTTGCCAGAAACAAGAATGAATTCCATTTTATTTTCCTGCTCTTATTTTAATAGAAAGGATTTCTTCTCGTTCCTGTGGGAATGGTCACACTTTTGATCGGATTGGCCTCTCTGTAATTAAGATCTTGGATATATCACAAACCAAAGTTTCCATGTCACAAATCCTTCTTAGAGAAATGCAGATGCTATTTATGTGATTTTATTTCAGAGTGCGCTTGTGAGGGAAGGTTACAGTGAAGACACAAGGTCAGTGATGAAGTGTAGGATGTAGTTTGTTTTCATAGGGAAGGGGGAGATAATGAAGTAAGATAATTTTAAGCCTGTTTATGTGTTTTGTTTTGTGTTATAGTCTCCCTTTCGTAAACAAAGGATCAAGACTGTGCCTTCAGAGCTTTTGGCATTGAAAGTGATTTTATGCAAACAGGTTCTGAAGCATATGGATCATACAGATGCTTCATGAAAAAAGCATCACTTTTCACAGATTACAAACTGCACGTTGCAGAATCATCTCTCAAGTACCATAAGTATCACTCCATCCTCTGGTCCTGTATGTATAGCCTTCGTGGTATTTTCACATAGGTCTTTTTATCTTCCTCATCTCATTTTTGCCCCATATTTGCTTAAAATAATCCAAGCATAACAGGGAAAAAAAAACAAACCATGGAAAGTTCTGTTGTGCTAATGAGCAGTAATTGTTGGTCGTAGGTGTATCGCTCATGCCCAGGTACACAAGAATGGGGTATTGTTGTTGACTTCCTTCAGTAATGTTTGCAGTAGTGCTTGTATTAACAGTAAAGTGTCTTTTCCCTTCTTGTCTGCAATGACATCCACGAGCCTGCATTTCAGGTTTGTCTGCAAGTAGCTTGTGGATATATCATTTCATTTAGTCCTGCTTTGCACAGATTTGAGCCTGTTATGAAGTGCAAGTTTGGCTTTTTGGTCAGCATCAGGTATGCGTGTTCTTGTGAAATGACAACTGAAGTGATTCCGAGCAGCCTTTCTTGAAGTATAGTTGTCTTCAGAGGGGTTCTGCACTCACTAGATGCTAGACGCATTCAAGGACTTTCACATTCTTGAACTGTGGGGCCCAGAACTGCACACCCAAGTTGAGGTGAGGCCACACCAATGCTGAATATAGCAAGCTAATCACCTCTTTTGACGGGCTGGTCGTGCTGCCTTTGATGCACTCCAGATGTGGTTTGCCCTCTGGGCTGACAGGGCACACTGCCTACTCCTATTTCGCCTACTGACGACCAGCACCCTCAGATTCCTTTCTTCAGGGCTGTTCTTCAGGGCTGTTTTTCAGCCACTCCTCTGCAATTTATACTTGTGCCCCATGTTACTCCATCCTAGGTGCAGAATCCAGCATTTCAACTCATTAAATTTCCTCCCAATAGTCATTGCCCAACACTCCAGTCTATCTAGATCCCTCTGCAAGGCATCTTTACCCTCAAGAGAGTTAGCAGCACCTCTCAGTTTGATGGCAACAGCAAACTTGCTATTGGTGCATTCAACTCGCTGATAAATATACGGAACAGAACTGGCCCTGGAGTTGAGCCCTGAGGAACACCACTAGTGACTGGTCACCACTCAAATGTATCCGCATTCACTACAACCCTTTGAGCCCTGATGTTTACTCAACAAACTGTGACCCTGCTCATCCCACAGTTGGAAAACAGGTCCAGAAGGATGCTGCCAGGGACAATATTAAAAGCCTTACTGAAGTCCAGAAAAGACACATCCACCACCTTTCCTTCCTTCACTAGCGATGTGACTTTATCACAGAAGGATAACAAATTAAACAGGACTTTCCCTTTGTGAACCCATGGTGACTGTGCTGTATGATTGCATTATTCTTTAAATGACTCTCAAATACTTGCATGAAGAAGCAGAAATTGTGATAACTGTTTTGAATATCCAGGAAGAGAATGTGACAATCTGAATAAGGATTTTTGTCTCTCTGAGAGAGTTAGATGCCCTTCCAATTATGTTAATTTCAATTAATGCAAGGCTGCTCTTGTAACACTTACAACATGTCCTGCAAGCTGGCAGGGTGTGTTTGCAAGGTGCATGAGTGTAATTACACCATCTGTAGAATAAAAAAAAAAAGTTTGAGAAGTGATTGTCAGGCCTTTGAATGGGCTGTGTGTGAGGGTTTATTTACTAGGAAGGACAAGGAACATTTAAGTAGCCATTTTTTTTCTTGGTTTGTTTTCAGACCACAAAGGGCTGCTTAAAGGACTTCTCAAATATGGTGCTTCGGCTCACTTGTGCAAAGTATTTTGGTAGAGTCTTTTGTTAGCTTGTTTGTTTTCAGAGTTCTTTTTCACTGTGAATACCAGGAATATTTATTTTCTTTGTGGGAAGATAATTAAGAGTTGTTGCTTCAGATGTCTTTTTAGTTCATATAATCATAGAATATTTTGCATTGGAAGGGGCCTTAAATATCATTATAGTTACAACCCCCCTGCCACAGGCAGTGACACATTCCACTAGACCGGGTTGCTCAAAGCCCTGTCCAACCTGGCCTTGAACAATGCCAGGGATGTTCCATCTGCAGCTTCTCTAGGCAACCTATGCCAGTGTCTCATCACCATCACAGTGAAGAATTTCTTCTTAATATCGAAATCTATGCTCTTTTTATTTAAAGCCATTACACCTTATCCTGTCACTATGTGAACTTTATAAAAAGTCCCTCTCCAGATTTCTTGTAGGTCCCCTTAAAGTACTGGAAAGCTGCTATCAGGTCTTCCCTGAGTCTTCTCCAGGCTGAAGAAGTCCAACTCTCAGTCTTCATATGTAAGGTGCTTCAGCCCTCTGATCATCTTCATGGCCTTCCTCTGGACTTGCCCCAATAGGTCCATGTCCCTCTTGTATTGGGCGCCCTAGAGCTGCACACAGTACTCCAACTGGGATCTTACAAGAGCAGAGTAGAGGGGCAGGATCACCTCCTTCGACCTGCTGGTCACGCTTCTTTTGATGCAGCCCAGGATACGGTTGGCTTTCTGGGCTGCGAGCGCACACTGAAGGTGGCTCATGTTCATTTGCTCATTGACCAACACTCCCAAGTTTTGTGTGGTTAAACTAAGACTCACTTAGAAACTTCAGTCAAATTAAGCAAAACAGCATAAGTAAAAGGCTGCCTCCCTTCAACATCCTATATGGTGTCATTATTCTGCACTTCTCTGAGCCATATTTAAAACAGATTATATATCCTATCCAAGATGATGTAAATGATCGTGATCTTTCTTATAGGCTCTGAAACATTTTATCCATGGAAGTGAAGAAATACTGCATTTTTCCCTTTTTGGCAACCTAATTTATTTTCTTAAATGTTTCTTAAGATTTTGCTTACCTGCAGAGGTTGCAACTCACACTAACAGCACTTGTCCACTTTAAGGAATTGCTGGATTTGGCCTCAGAGGGGACAGGCAAGCGAGGTATAGGGAAGTGACATTCAAGACAACACTAGACCCTTGTGACAAAATCTGATCTCATACTTCCCTATTCATTATTTAATAACTAAGTAACTTTTGCTCATCTGTTCCTGTCCTAAATGTCTTCTGGAAGTGAACCAGGACTCCCTGTTCCAGGAATCAGCCAAATGTGGTAGCTCTCCAGATGCACAAGATTTTGTACAGTGCAAGCATGACTCATTCTCCTTTTACTTCTTGACTTACGCACCCTTTTGTCCTGGCAGGTGTGCAGAGTGAAGACAACACCAGCACTTGTCCTCCTCCCTGAGTATCCTCCTTACTTTCCAACTTTGCTTTTCCTCTAGGTGTCACTCAAAAGAACAGGAAGAAAACCCAAAACAATAAATAAGGAAACTTCCCCACAGTCATGTGCACACGTGGAAAGCCTCTAGCACAGCAGGTCGTAACAAAACAGTGATGAAGATAGAGATACAGAAGGGAGACTTGATGAAAAACTTCAGTGAGATTCTCCAAGGCTTGGTTGGCCATTGACTTGAGAATTTTTCTCTCCAGACTACTCTTCTTTAGATCGGGTACTCACAGTGGTCCATGCAGTTGGACAAATTGCTGTGCAGTAAGGATGAACAGAATAGGCAAGGGAGTTGCTTACTCCAACTACATCAGCTGAGCTCCCAGATGTGAAATCAAAGCCTGAAAAGTAATGTGAGTGGAGGAGAAGTAAACCCTCTCCTCAGACCCTTACCTGATTCTTAGGCAGCTGCATTCCTCCAAAAAAACTGCCTTACCTTAACTTTATCTGTTTTTCCATTATAATTTCTTGACCCAAAGCTGTATAATCCATCTGCTTCAATTCACCATTCTTTGCATCTTTTCCCATTCTATCTATCTTAAACAGCTCCTCGATGTAATATTAGCCACTTTTGTCGTCTCTTGTTCCTTCCCTCTTGATGCACAAGGGGGTTAGCACATAGCACTTTTATGATGTGGTGTCTCAGTATTTCCAGGTCTATTCTGAACTTCTGGGCTTAACCCACATGAGTGGAAACAGATGAAGATCAAGTAGGCATGAGTCCAGCAAAGCTAATGGAGCTGTGTCTGCTTTTACAAACAGCAAGCTTTGTTCACCGTTCTCAATAACTTTTGATAAAGCAGTATTTAGCTAATAAATGCTTTCTAAAGCAGGCAGAAATATGTTCGTCACCCTCCTGCTACTGAACTCCACCACCACAAATGCTGTGTCTGTACTGCCAAGTACATACATGAATCCTGCTCCACAGTCCCAACCTGTTTACCTTCCATATCAGTTAAACCCACTGGATTTTGGTACAATGCTCTCCCGTCCTGTGTTTCCTTTATAAGAAACTACAGGGAGAAGAAAGAAAGTGAATGGAGAACACCTGGTCGACACCCATATCTCATTCCAGCAGAGAGCTGGGATGGCACTATGGCATATATTTGGACACTCAAATTTTTCTACTTCCTTCTTCTCTCCTGCAATACATCCCTGGGCAAAAGTCTAATCTCCCAATATTTTCTTTTTCAAAATCTATTAAGCAGGTACCACTGTGCCTGGGAATCCATTCTTCCATATACGGAATCCAAGCAGGCTAAAGCAGCAGCACAGAGTTTTCCAGTAACTTTTTCCCACTCTCAGATGAATTCTGCACCGACAAGAAAAGATACAACAATTTATACCAGCTATAAATCTAGCCTTTCTTCCACATTTCCAAAATGCCATAACAAGTCAGCGTACTGAGGAGAATTTTCACAACAAATAAAACCAGATTTTTGCCTGGTTCTAGGGAGGAATATTCTATACAGGGATGATGACATCTGTATTTAAAGATGGTATCAGTATTTTTCATGTCTAGACTACAACAACATTCACTAAATTACTCCAAGAAATTTTACACTCCTTAACATTCCCGGTAACTCCTCTCCTCCCTCTACATGCCTTCATACTTTTCCCATTAGTATTTACAAGTGTGTATTTACCTTGTTATTCTTAGAAATAAGACCTAAATATTGTCTGCCAAGCACCCCTCCTAAAAGATCAAAGTTTGGATGACTCTAGTCTATGCATGCAGCTCATCTGTGTTATCATGACCATGTCACATAGTGGAACAAATAAAGAAATAAAACCAATGAACCACTAACATTATGAAAAACAACCAAACTGACCATTATCACACCCTGTACATTGTTTCATCTGCATTTCAGCTTGTCCCTAACCCAGCCTAGCAGAAAGAATGCTGACATTGCTGGATGCTTTGTTAGGATCAGTAATTTTCAAGACATGACTGCAAAAAGCCCTGAAAAGCCTTTTCTGGTCTCACTGCCGCTCTTGCCTTTAAGTGAGAAACTGGACTAGATGAGTGGACTAGAGACCTCTTCAGTCCCCTTAAAGTTACTCTGTGATTCTCTGCCAGTATTTTATGTATAGCCATAGATTTTAACAGCAGTTTGGATGCAAGTCCCTCAAGAAGCATGAGAACTTTTCATGTCCCTGCCTGTCAATCAGATGTTCATTCTGCACTCATGTGAAAACCAGCTAGCTTTCCAAGGTACTCTATTGAGGAACACATCCATAAACAGTAAACACAGGCAGCCAGGCTAACCTACGTCAGATTTTTCTGGTGGGCCTAACACCTTTCAAAGCATTCAGCATGGCAAATCTAATGGTGACCTGCAGGAAGACCAGTAATTCTTCAACAATAACAACAGCAAGCAAGATGTGCAGTGACAGATGCTGTACTGACAATGCTGTGATACCAAACTACAAATGGCTGCATTTGAACGCCTTCCCTATGCTGAGCCTTTCAAAACAGAGAAACCGCCTGCACATTTTGCTGTATTTACTCTTCAGCGAAATCAGCGCTTCCAAGAACACCGGTAACTACGCTCCCTTCTGCCCCTTGGATGACCACATTTTTAGAACAGGTCAGTGAAATTCCAGGGCAGTTTATCAGCCAGCTAATAAGCTGTAATACCTTGACTGCATACCAAGGTTAAATATTTCTGCAGTACTGCTTTCTATAAGGCCCCATCAACATTTCAAGTAAGATAACATTCTTATCTCTATAGCCAAGATATTTTGCAACTTCATCCCATCTGTCACACCTAGCATATCTTTATAATAGATCACATTTAGAAACAGTCCTCATACCTCCCATGAACATGTTTTCCATCCTTATTTTTTCACAACGTATTATCTTTTCATGTTTCTGTCTGGTACCTCAATCTAGCAAAACAGGAACCATCCCAGAATTCTGCTGTAATATCTAAGGATGTTATAATCAACGTCATGAAAAAGATAGATAGATAGGCTGCAGGACTCATTAACCCAGGCTCACACTTGTTTTTACCATGTATAGTCATACAAATGGCACAGACTGAGTTTTGTTCTGCCCCCTAAAAAAAAGAAAACAATCTAAAAATGTTTCAATTGATCTTCCTTCCTCCAGTCTGGGTGAGCTGATATTTATATTTTCCGTAACATAAAAGACAAAAGCTGCACTGGCCTGCAAATGAATGGCTATTTAGCCATGCCTAATACACTATTCTTAGCAGTTGATGTAAGTAATCATATATGTGGCAACACCCGCATTCAGGTTTCAGAGAATGTGTACCTCCTGCTGACTGCCTGCAGATGTTGCTTTGGAAAGCTGATCACTGGAACAATGGAAGGCATGCAAAAAGGGTATTACGAGATATATATAATATATATATGTGTATATATATATGCATCACAAGCTACACTACAGCCTTTCTTCATCTGTCTGAATCAGTTAATGCACTTTCCTATCACATCTTTAAGTTACAGATCTTGAAATTAGGCCTTCAAATTCTCTTCACACAACCACAGAAGAATGGCAAGTTTTTTAAGGAAGACTCATACATTTCCTTTACATTAGATCACCTAATGGGGGGACAGGGAAGAAAAACAATACTTGTGCTCATATGGCAAGCCTTTCTTCAGGTCAGAGAAACAACAAACTATTAATGAATCTCAAATTAACCTTCAGTTGTCAAGGCTGCAAGACCATTGCTTCCATGGGACAGGAAAGAGCCAAATGTCTACATTCACACTCACTTTATGCTTTAAAGCATACAACCTGGGAGATAGATACAGCAGCACGGATGAGCAGTGCACTGATGTGTTCCTCATAGCTTGCCTTACTACAAGGTTACCCACAGGGCTCAGTGCAATGCAAAAAGTAGCTGTAGCTGTTTCTGCTATGACCTAAGTAGTTACTCCATGTGACCAGGTTCAGCAGGCAGAAACAGAAGTTTCAGCCTTCCTAAACTACATGAAATCACTCCTGGTCAATAAAAACTCCCCTCTTCACCAGCATGGACCAGCTGCAGCCTGACAATACGCTGAAGCGTGACTGCAGTAACTGTAATTCCTCAAACTGCAAGGCGTTGTTTATCAACAGTTTTCATCTTTCCTGACTCAAGTCTGTCTCAGCTAGCTTCCTTCTTCTGTCAGTCACCAGGATACAACATCCTGGTTGTATCCCATTCAGCATCGGTGAAATGACAGCATGGTATCTCCCTAGCATTTAAGAAACGCTTCCATTACCTCAGGCGTGTATTAATACTCAAATCCACAGATACTGCCAGAGGAGCAGTCACCTAAGCCTTACAAAGCACTGGAGGCTTCCAGTGTGTAGAGTGGTAACAGCCTACATACGTGCACTCTGTCACCACACATGAGAAAACTGCTACTGAACAGCAGCTGCTGCCTTCATGCCGCATACTGATGTCAGAATGGATAGGAAGGGCAGTAAAACCCACTGATAGGAGGCACACTTGCTTCCCAGTCAAATTGAAGCAAAGTAACAGCAAGGAGTAGGACACACTGCACGTAACAAGCATGTTCACAGCTCTTGGGAGGTTTGTGTCTCAGAAAAAGTAAGCTCTTATGACATAAGAGACCTAAAAGTATTATAAAATACACTACTTTGATGCAGAAGCGCATGTAAAATAAGCAAGGGGGCACACACACTAGAAGCTCATCTAGCCTTAGTGATATTTCTTCAGAGGTCTTCAGAACTAGAGAGAGACCTAGCAGTAGTAACAAAACAAATGCACCCAAAAAAATCAAAATCATTTGCAATGACAGAAAATTTGCATTGTCCTGCAAAGCACACTTAAATGCATGACTGGATCTTCTTAGGCAATTTATATTACACATTAAAAAAATGTAAACCAAAGTGATTTCACTGCTTTCATTACAGTAGGAGAGCTATATATTTTTTTCCAATATACAAAATAAGTACTTAATATTGCTAAAGACTCCTGACACATTTACAGAGTCTACCACCCTCTAAACTGATCTACCCATGCATTGCCTATGGCTGCTTTTGTGGCCAGAAGACTGTCAGCAAAACCAGTGACCTCAGATCACCTTTTTTCCAGACTAATACAAAATCATATTTGGGGCATTTTTTCCTGCATTTACTACTATACGGTGAATATTTATACTGAGCTTCAAGTTATGTTATTGAACATGAATATGGAAATTGCTGTGCCAGCTATTCTCGCTACATTACAGTTATCCATACTCTCTATTAGCTCAGTTTTAGAGGACAAAAGCAAACACTGCTGCATGCAGATGCACACGTCCACATAAGAGGTGTACCATTAAACACTGCCTGGGCAAGTGCTCTGTATTAAGCTCTAAATTAAAGATTGTCAAAAACAAAAGCCAGCATCACAATGTTTTTGCTGTACTTACTACTGCCCTGTGACAGCAAGCTACTGCTCTGTATATCCAGCACTGAGCCTGCTAATGAAGCACACATGTCAAGACTTGTCTGACTGAAGCATAAAACATCTCCTCAGTCCCTCCTTTGCCTGTGGTGTGCCTCTGAGTACACACACACTCACAAACTCTGTCCTATCTTCTCCCTAGAGCATCATACTGTTAATAGAAACATGCTGTGCAATACCAAGCTTCAGTTTGAACACCAAGAAAATCCACTTCCAACTGCTAAATCAATGCCAGATAATCTCTGCAATGAGAACAGCCTATCCAAAACAGCGTGGAGAGGAGGTGTAAAATAATTGGAAGAGTAAGCCAAGCTTAATTAAGCAACACAAATGCAACCACATGCTGCCCGAAGTGAAAAGAAGACTGAAGCGAAAGTCAGCCTGGAGAAGGCTGGAAAAAGTCAGCTCTGTGTCCAGTGTGCACCCTGTAAATGTGAATTCACGCTTAGTGTTAGATGTGCAGCAACACCACGTTCTTGTACATGTGCTCTCCTGCTGTTGCAGTGGTATGTTATGAACCTACTGATTCCAAAATGCTGACCAAGCTGAATATGGCCCAAAAGAATTACAGTGTGTTTATGACATACTTCTTCTGAGAAACCCCTATTCTTACATATGCCACAACATTAAGGGGATTTTAAATACAGCTGAGATGGGAGGCATAAGGAAAGAGGAATGGTAAGGTATCCAGAGAAGCCATGGCATTATGCTGCACTGGTCTTGCTGCGTGGATTCACACCATGGGTGAACAGGGACATTCCACTCTCTGGAGAAAGCAGTCATAGAGCAGGTGTCAGGCTGGGCTGCTCACCCAGACCATCTTCATGGAAGCACTTTTAATCCTAACCAGACAGAACTGACACAGCCCTTGCACAGGCTGGGTGCTTAGTTATGCTGGGTGACTTCCAGTCATTCACCTAATGGTTCTAGTTCCTCCTTCTCCTCCTGTTCCTCCTCCTCCTCCTCCTCCTCCCAATGGCTTCGCCAGCTGTGCATGCAGCTGGCACCCAGCCACAGATGGATGGAGGGATGTAAGGATGGAGTGATGGAGGGATAGAAGGATCGAGGGATGGAAGGATCGATGGTGGGAGGGAGGGCAGAGCAGACAACCCACCCCAATCTTCGCGGCGGCTCTGCGTCCTTACCGTCTCGGGGTCGTTCTCAAACACCTCCCGGGCCTCCTCCTTGCTGCAGTGCTCCTCCACGCACTCCCTCTCCAGGTGCCCTTGCTTGGTCTCCTCGAAGATCTGGTAGGCTCGCCGCTGCCTCTGCCTCAGGAACTGGGCAGCCTCCGGGGCGCGCAGCAGCACGGCTGGGCCGCCGGTGGCCGAGGGTGTGCGGAGGACGAGGAGGACGAAGAGGAGGAGAGGAGCAGGAGGAAGGAGAGGCAGCGGTGAACAGCAGAGCCTTCCCGGCCTCCTTCTTACCCCCGTCTCCGCACACCAAACCGCTCCGCCGGGGGCAGCAAGCACACCCCCCTCCAGCCAGGGAGTCGCTGCGCTGTCGCTCCGGCCCCTCACACTGGCGACCCCCGCAGCGGCACCGGCATTCCCTGCTGCTACCGCAGCCGCCTTCCCGCCCGCCGCAACCGTGAAGCTGTTCATCCCCCCCTTCAACACACACACCGCAGACCCAGCACCTCCCCAGCCCGCTCTCAAACACAGACACACACACACGGCGGTGGGGGATGCTCGGGATGCGGCGTGTGCCGCAGGGACGGTTCCCACCCCCTCCCGAGGTACTCACTCTGCGAGGAGTCCGCCGCCAGCAGGACGAGCAGCAGGGCGGCCCCGAGGGGCGCCGAGGGATGTGGCATGGTGCGGCGACGGCTGGGGCCGGGA
>JANHGB010020249.1:0-20060 GCA_026283785.1 Coracopsis vasa
GCATCTGGCTATAGTCAGTCATTGTAACAAGTTGCATTTAGACAGCTATTACTCATGCATTTTCCTAGTATTGTTTCCCTAATATCAAGTGGAAAGCATAATGTACCTTGTGGATCCCACAAGCTTGTTAATTTTGTGTCTGTCTTATCATACATGCAGATACAAGTATCTTACAGCAAAATTCCTGTAATTTCAATAAAATGCGTGGATTTGTTCATCAGCCCAATTATACAAAATAGAAAATGCAGGATTAAATATAAAATTAAATACACAGGATAGACTCAGAGACTTAGGAAAGAATAGTTTAAGCATATAAAAATGAAGCTTGCCATCCTACATTACCACATACGTAATTTAACTATAGCCAGCCATAAATAACATTATTTGTGTGGATGTAGAACTTCCCTTCATGCTGTACTGTAAGAATGATAAATTTTGTAGGTCCGTTTAGAGAGCCCATAGGACAAAGAGATAGAGGTCATCTGCCTCTATTAGGTTTTGTCCTGTCACTCTCACTGTGGTATGGACTCCTAAGCATATTATGAAATTGCTTATGTCTGAGGCAAGTGCTTTAATATTCAGTTGAACTGGTTTGTCTCTGTGGGAATGTGGTACCTGGCAGTCTTAAGTTGGCATGAAACAGCTGTTCCTCTAGCTGTGACTGCCATCCTACACGGTGAATAAAGGTGAGCCTCATCCTAGCATCAGCTAGAAACAGGGTATATTTCCGAATCTTCTTCCCAGTTCTGCCTTCCTACACACTTATTTCTTGGTGGCCTCCTCCCACATCTTCTTTACCTCTTCCTCCATTTTGGGATACTTCTGTAAGGGAGAAACCCAGGACGGAGAATAGCCCTGAATAGCTCTTTAGGGAAGAGAAGAAAGAAAGCAAGCAGCTGTACTGCTGACTGTATCACCAGCTACTCTCCATGGACCTGGAGACTACCTCAGCTGGGAGCAGCTTTTAGTTACCAGCAACAGTTTTATTCTCTGTGAACAACCCCTTGTCATGTAAAGTTTAGCATCCCAGCGCCACAGGCTTCCATTTGCCATTTGTTACTTTGTTACTTAATGAGTCCTTCTTGGATCATGGAGGTCTTGGGGAGTTGCTTTCCTTGGAGATCTGGTTTATGCCTGTGGCTGGGACAATATTGGAGGATTGTTGTGGTGTTTCCCTTCTACTCCTGCTGTTCCTGTGTTCTGAGGTCACAGATGTGGGGTTGGTCTGTTAGCTAGCGTCACGTTTAGTTAACAGCTTTTTAGAAAGTCAGCTGTGCAGTTTCTGCATTCTTGGAATGATTTGTATCTAACAGCTGTCTGCTATTCCATAGTGTTCTCACCATTTTTCATGTGTAACAAGCTTTATTTTTCTGCTTCAGTAGAACACATGACTGTTTAAACATGTTCATATGCAATAGAGAAGGATAAATTAAAATCAGTCCAGAATTCAAAAGCCTACTAAGAAGACAATGAATTAAACATTGCTTGTTTGCGTCCTAGTAAAAGGAAAAATATAAATGAGGGAATTGTAGGTGGAGTTACTAATCCTGAAGGTGGAGGAGGTGATTTTTGTTTGTTGTTCTCTTGTCTCTTGCACCCCCTCACTAACATTCCAGCTGAAATACTTAACACAATTTCCAAATTCCAACCTTGGCAATGTATCTAGTAAGAAACTCTAACAAGAATGCTAGTGTTTTCTAATTGTAGTTTGCTGCATTACTGTGCTGCTTCCTGGCTTTATGCTTACATTCAAAGGAAAAAGTGGAGTATCTGTGTGATTTTGAACAGTTTACGAAGCAAGCCCACATGTACTGTGTTGAATAGTAAATAATAATACACTGAATGTTAAACCTGTGTTTGAGAGCAGCTACTGTGAAAGTTTAGTTTCTAAAAGAACCGAGGAAGAAAATTCTTAGCCTCTGCATTTTTACTGAAAGTGAATGGGAACTCAGTAATTTAGATATCTTGGTGTTTCAAAAAAATCTCATCTATGTGATTATAGTATTTAAAATAGTCTTTTTCTTCTAAATACATACTTAGACTGTACTTTTATTGAAGAGTGATGTGTTACAGCTAGCTTGCTAAAACACTGATTTTTAAACCAATAGTTACACTTCTATAATAATTGCAATGGACTTCAAAAAAAGAAGATAAAGTTGTAGTTACTTAGTTTTTTATTTCCATCTTGACTTTGTGAAACTAGTTGCTTCCTTAAAATCATTACCTGTTACTATAAATTTTGTTTGAACAAAGAGGAGAGGAGGACTTTCAGAAGGTGGCAGCTTAGTTTGTTTCAGTGGAATAAGAAATTAAGTTTTACGGTTACAAAATGTTAAAGAGAAGTTTGAATTTAGCATAGCATTCTTCAAGGCCATTTGCCATATGTAGCCCTCCCATGCGGTTCTTTTGAGGAAACAAGTATGGCTAGGAAAAAACCCAAGTAATTGTAAATATACGGACCTTTGGAAATAGAGAAGTAGACTTCTATCATTCAGGCATTCTTAGTTTTCTTACCTTCCATGCATACCTCTAAAAGAAAGAGAGCTGTAGTTAAATAGACAAAAATATTTTTACTCTTCTCTGGAGGTTAGGTTTGGGGCTTTTTTTTCCTTCTGACACACTGTGGAAGTTCACTGGATGCAGTTAGTGCTCCCAGTACTCGCATCTGGTAGCAGAACAGCTGTTAAAAATTGAAGGCAACAATTGAACAACAATAAAATGAACATGAAATATGTCTTGTAGAGCCACATTTATCTGAAGTGTTTCCTTAGTGTAAGAAAATGAACCTGGTGTGAGGGATTCATATCTGAAAAGATAGTGCTTCTCCTTTGTTTGTCTGTCCTTCCAGTTGTACTTCGTGTTCCAGCGCGTAACCATGCTAGTTGTTGCACATGGACTTGTCTAAAAAATGTTCTGACATTCTCTTTCCTTTTTGCATCAATCTTGTTTTGCTGTATTTTACCTTTGGTCATGCTGGTTCAACAGTAGTTCATGTAAATAATTGAGCAATATCCTAATTTGGATATTAAACCAGGCTATATTTAATTGTTAACCTTTGTATTTCAGCTCTTTTTGTGTCATCTGACTAGGAAATACCTGGCATTTTCAACTTTATTTCTGCTGTCTTTGAACCATTACTGTGAGCAATATATTTCACTGTTTTTTGAAAACATATTCTTGGTTTGGCTGAAATTGCATTTTCTGCACCAGCAAGAAATTTCTGTTTTGAGTGTATTTCCCTGTTTTGATGTACCACTGAGTACATTGTGAACCAATAGCTTGTTTTTTCCTTAGATTAAAAAAAAAATCACTGTTGCTGTCAAATTGCACATAACTGGATCCTCAGTTTAAAAAAAAAACCAAAAAAACCCAGAAAAATAAAGCTTAGGCTGGCCATATATAAGTGTGCCTTTTAGTGAGCTACCTTTTAACTGTGTGTAAGGGTAACCCAGCTAAATTGCTCCTTTAACAAGTTAAATTGTTTTCAGATGGTCTTGACTTTCAGATACCACAGTGATTCTAAAATAAATTTTCAGCTGTAGAAATACTTTTATCTTATTAGGAAACTTAGTTTTATCTCTAAGGATGAAATCTGAAAAGTACTTACTTTGTTGAAGGTGAGGTTTTACTTCCAGCTTGCTGCCTCTATTACAGTAAAACAAAAGCTTACATACTTGTGTATTTAATTTTTTCTGGATTCTGCAGTGGAGGGTGCACAGTAAGATGAGTCATGCTGAATTGTTGCTGGCAAATACATTTTCCTGTTTTAAATACTTGTATTTCAATGCAACTGTCTGGTTTTTATTTTGGTATATCACATAATGGATGACAAAAATTTATTTTTAGCAGGTGACTCCAGCCCAGAGAATGCCTTGCAGGTTATAGCAACATCTGGCCACAATGCAGATTTTCCCATTGGCAATCAGCCAGTCTCCGAGGACACTTATAGAATGAACTTGGCTAAAGGAGTGTCAATGTCACTGCCATCTTCACCTCTGCTGCCACGCCAGTCCTATCTGATGCAGTCAAGATCAAACAAAAAATCTCCAGGTAAAATGAAGCTGATGAGCAACTAACAACACCTTCATGGCACTTAAACTCAGGTTTTGGTACAATTTATACATAAGTAACATGGTAAAATCATGTTAATCTTTTGCAATAAGACCAAGAGCAGTGAATGCTTTTTGCATGTTCCCAGGGATTTGGTGATCAAATAGAATATGTTATTTCATATGGCAAAGAATTATTCTAACTGGTATCATGAATACTTGTATTGAAATGTATGAATATGTTTAAAACTGGTTATTTACAATTAGTACAGAAGTTAGGTAGAAGACAACTGCAAAAACCTTTGTTTATGCATATATTAGTGACTGTAAGAGTGTTGTTTGTGGCTTATACAGTGCGTTTATTTGATTCATATCTGCAAGCATAAATGTATTAATAGGTAAGTTGCTGCTGAAGTTGTGACAAGAAACTTGTTAATTTTCAGTGGTTGGGTCCTTGGTAATGACTGCATACTTATGTGTGAGCTTTGCTAAATAAGGTGCTCCATCTGGTTCCCTTTTATCAGCATTGTGCACATATATATCATTCCGACACGCTAGCATCACTTGGGTTCATCCAGGTCAGAGCTTGAGTGTCAGGTGAAATTGTCCATATTCCTATTACTTGTGGAGACACTCAACAGTTTTGGGTTCTTTGTTGTAAAGTTTATAAACTCTAGGAGCAAAAAGTGTTGAATGTTGGTTTTTGTCAGCATTGAGAAATGTCTGGTTAATGACCCATTTGACATAAAATTAAAGAAAAATGGTGCTCAAAGAATTACCACAGGATAGTAAATACAATTTGTAACAAGTATTCTTAAGTTGCCTGTCAATATTTTTTTTCCTTTCAAAGTTTAAAAATAATAATCTCACTTCACGCTCAAGTAATTTGGGGTTGGTTTTGACAGTTCATGTAAAAATTTTGAGCCACTGAATGATATTCTGTTATTTTTCTCTTACCTCAACTGACTGTTATCCTAAGCAATTTTAAAAGGTAGGTGAAATCTCTATAATGGGGAAAGAAATGGGATTTTGCCAAAGATTTAACAGGTCAGGATCTAACTCTTAGTTTTATTACTGTTGGGAAAACTTAACTGCATTCTAGGTACATTTGGGTACATGAGGTATAACCTCCCCACTCTATGATTTAGTTTAGTGACATACATTTTTAAAAGCGGAGTGTAGATTGCTGTTTCATTCTCTGCTGTTTCTTTGACTTTCATCAAACTATACCTGGTAGAAGATGACTTAATATAAATTACCTGTCTAGCATCTGGAGTGGGAGTAATAAAAAGAGAGTACATTAATGTACTGATTTCAAAGCACTCTGGTTAAGTAGCTTACAAGTAGCAAGTTAAAGATTTTTCAGAAGATGGTGAATGAAGGAAGAAAGGATTTCACAGAAGGTGAACATGGGATTCTGAATTTCAGGTGTAGTAATGAAGTTACCTGACTAGTGATAGAATAAAATTCTAATTTTAGTCTTCTCAGTTAAGAGGTGAAGACAAAGAAACTACTTAAAGATGTATTTTTCAATATAAATCATACCATTAAGATTTTTTCAAGTCTTTGAAACTCTGTAATTGAACAGAGGATGTGCTGTGGGACGTGCTTGGTGTTTTCTGTCCATTTAGACTAAGAGGATTTGTTCCATCATAGGCATATTTGTTCTGTGAATAATGTAATTATCAGATCTCAGATTTGGACTCATCTTGTTGAGAAGGTCGCTTGGGTACCTCACTGATTAGGCAGTTAGATTTATCTGTTCAGAACAGGTTTGGAAATTGCTGGTCTGGGGAATCCCTGGGCAAACACAGGACTTACTGATCTTGATGGCTCTTTGAAACTGCTATCCTGATCTCTGGCACACCACATTCCATTTCCTTCCGGTCATCTGCTACCCCTCATGGTAGGGGTTCAGGCCTGAGACCAAGCTGATGAGTACTCATATACTAGGAGACCACTATGTTAGCGGTGTTAACTGTTTTATTGTTCCTATTGCAGTGGAGAGGCATGGTGACTCATGTACGCAACTGAGAAGGTGTCTTTGCTGCAGTTTGTGTGGTCATAGCTGCTTTTTGCCCATCATCTGAAAGTAGGTCAGCCACTAGAACCTCCCAACACATAGGCAGGAAAAACCACTGGAAAGCAAGCAAATTTCTTCACTGGAACATGGAAAGCTGCACCATCTCATTTGCACAATCTGCTATGAGTGACATTATGCTTCAATTATTTGCATAGGAGGAGCTTTTTCTTTGTGAGAAGAGCTTGGAAGAGTACCAGTGTTTCTGGCCCTGGTTCAGTCCTCAACTCTAACTGTAAAAGGAGGGAAGAGAGAAGCTATATCTTAAATTACTAAGGAGCCTAAAATTATTGGCAGAACTAAAGTGACTGGTTCATTTGGAGTCAAAAGCTTCCTTAATGAAATAGTTCATTGAGGAGGAGGTGGATAAAGCAGAAACAAACAGAACAAGGAAAAAGTTGTCAGCAGGACAACTCTGGGAAGGGAAGCAGTAAATTAAGAACTGTCACAGTAAGTTGAATTTCTTGTACGCATAAACCTAGAATGAGCATTGCTTGAACTGGTAATCTTACAGGTATGCAACAAAACCAATATTTATGTTCTTAAAGGGGTAATAGTTGATTATGCACTGATTTAGGAGGGTCAACTAAAAGAATGAAAATACTGATTTATAAAGGATATTAAAAAAAAGTTAGTTGTTGGAGTTTAAGGTATGAATGAAAGATACTGCTGCTGCCCTTGGAGCAAGTGTTTACTGACTTAAATTATTGATACCATCATGCTTGAACAGAGAAGGAGGCAGCTTTCCTTTTAAAGACATCACTGAATGCCAAAGAGGACTGCTGGAAGAGTCTTCCATAAATGTGCAGTAGAACTGTTAGTTAGTTTTTAAATTAAACTTTAATTAAAACTTTTTATTAATAAACAAGTGAATCGGCATACCTGATACTTGAGACTAGACTAGGTAGGAGAACTGATTTCACCTAAGGCTTCAGCTTTGTGCATCGATCTTGAGAATGTGGGGAAGCAGTTCCTCTTGCGCGCAGTAAGTTGTCCAAGTGTAAGGTCCTGCATGTGGGTCAGGCAGTCTGTCAGTACAGACACAGAGTCAAATATTTAATGCTGATGGGAGGGAAAGCTGGTTCAAAGCACAAGTTACAGTAATTTCTTGAAAAGTCAGCGCTTCTGCAATCAAAAAACCATTAAAAATCAGGAAAGCAATAGGTCATAAACAACAACAGCAAAGTGTCATTATAGAATTCTGTAAATCTGTAGTTCATCTGCGCCAGGAAGATACTGGGGTAGCTCTGGTGATACCAACTTGAAAAACGTACACTAAAGCTAGAGAAGGGCTGCAGGAGTGACTAAAGGTGTAGAATGGCTCTAAAATCACTTAAATAGATTCAACTAGTATTTTTCTGCTTGGAAAAAAGACAGTATGATTACTATTTCGTGCAGTTCTGGGTTAACTTGTGGATGGTGCAGATTGTTAAAAGAAAGCGGGGCTAAATTCTTGAAAGGAAAATCCATCTAGCACTGTTAAATAGAAAGTGACCACTTACGACCTGGGAAATGATAAGCCACTTAACACAAGTTACAAAAAGAGGACCAAGGAAGTATGTTTTTCCCTAACTTAGATTTTTCTCTGGCTTTTGCTGCTAATGAAACGCTGTTCCAGATGAACCTTTTGTCAGACCTGATTCTATCATTTTACACTTTGGGAAGAGAGCTTCCATTGTGCAGATACAGTTCATCTTTAAATGGGTCTTTTTTCATCCATAGAATAATTCATGTCTCCTATTCTAGATTGGTGCATGAAAATAAACTTACTATGAATTTTCCTAGTTATTGCGATGTTGTGCACCAGATTTGCAAGTACTGTAGGTTGCTTCCACAGTAGTTTGCGGGGAAGAAAATTCAGTACAGGGTCTCCTCCACAGCTTAAAGTGTGAGGGTTAAAAATACGTCCTGAAGATATTTCCATTCTGATCTATTTTTCATGACTGGTACACGTTGTTCTGGTTCTTCTGGAATGGTTGCTTTTTGTGCAGCTCTGACATATGTAATTATACTTGTGCTTACAAATGACCAATTTGGACTGTTGTCACCTTAAATAATGTGATTTTTGTTTCAAAGGAATGTATTTTTAGCTGCTTTCACCAGGGCCAATGCCCTATGTATTTGTTATGAAATAGCATTGAAAGAGCACCCTCTGGTGATAGTTGGTAACTAAGCTATCTTTTAGTTTAAAAAATGTAATCATCCTACAGTCTTTAGGTAGAAATATAAACCTGTGTTCATGTATGACTTACATTCCCTGCCCAGTATTTCTTAACTAAGAAATGAGGTTATCACCATATTCCCATATTGCACTTTTAGGTGGAGATCTGAAAGAACAGGTAGGTCCCATGAGGAAACGCATCTGTGCTCCTGTAGAACCAGGTTGTACATAGGGCAGAAGGTACAGGCTGTGGTGTAGCAGGCAACGCTTCTCTAGGCCAGCTGCAGTGTGACAGGGCAGCATGTTGCCTCGAGGAGCCTGAGGCCAAAAAGGGGAGAACTGCAACTTGACTTTAAAAGCAGACCTCTGCCTCAAAGTACTTACAAAAATGAACAAGAAATCAATGTAGTTTTTAGAGGCTTTATGTAGCATCAGAGGCTGCTGCCAGAAAGATGAATGGGACGCTTTATATGATTGCAAGTGTCATAGCCTAAATATACTGTGGTTTTTAATAAACAAAGTGTGGGATGTCTCAGAGAACTTTGGCATGCCCTTGAATTTTGAGCCAAGCAGAAGGATTCTATTTGAAGACCTTATTGAGGATGATGTGGTATAGTTAGTTTAGCATGCGTCCTGCAGTCTCTCTTCAGTGCACCCCTAATGGGGTTTGCTTTGTTGGTGAGGGAGATTGCAGACAGGAAAAGGAGTAAAAGTTAAAAGCCTGAAGGGCAGCCCTAAGTTACATATTGGCAGCAAGGAGGAGGAAAGCTGGACTATTGAAGTTGTTTGCAGCGTGCAACTTGCACACCACATACTAAGAAGGACTGGCAAGCTAGTTAGGTTTTATCCAGCTGCTGCAAGTACTTTCAAAGGAGGGAGAGAAGCAAGTCCTTCTTTTGTTACTAGTGGGAGGGAGGAAAGTGAGACCTGAAGAGCTGCAGTGACAGAGTAGTGCTTAGCAAGGCAGCAGCACAGTGAGCCAGTTACCCACTAGATCTGAGGCTCAGTTTGTGCCTGTTTTGTTGTTTGTTGTTTTTTGTTTTGAGGTCTTTCGGTCATTTTTTCCCTGATTCCAGCACATTATATCCTATTCTATTTTAAAACTATTCTTTTGTTATTGAGGATGTATTTTTGTTGTCATTGTTTAATGGGACATTCACCTCCTTGGTTTTGAAAACTGTGCCTTTGGTTGTATTTGTATATTTAACTTAAGGAAAGGTGGCAGCTCTATCCTTCATTGTTTTCTTGAAATCTCACTGTAAAACTAATTAGAAGTCTTCATTTGTCATATGCTGCAGTAGCATGTGTGGGTGCAGTTAGCTCCTGTATACTAAAAGAGTTAGTAGCTGTACAGGTGCACTGGGGCATGGTCATGATTGACAAATGTTGGCTTCAGAAATAGTGAAATATTACTTTTACAGTTATTTGGGAATATACCAGTAGCCTTCTACTTTTATCTGCTGGAACGCTTTTGTGTCCTGAAACTTGTGCTTCTACTTGATAAGTTTGTGAACTTTTTCAGAAGAACAGATCTTGCTTAATAGCTTGATAACTAAGGCCCTTTCTCTGTTGACTTTTCTTTCCTTCTTTCAGCTTGATGTCCATAGGAAATGAGAGAATTATGCTTGGTTTATATATATATATATTTTAACTAAAAAGGTTATATTTTTAAAATCAGCTTTTCAATCTGGCACTTTATTCATGGTATTAGAGTTCCTACATAAAAGAATACTTTCTTTGCTCCTTTCTGTTAAAAAATGCATGATTTCTCAATGAAACAGTATCTAATGTGTCATTCTGTAAGCTTAAGGGATTTAAACACTATGAACTGTAATTTAAAACCCCATTTTCTGTAAGTCTGAGTTTATGTAAAACCAGTGTAAGCTACATTATGAGTATTAAATGATTCCATCAAAAACATTGCTATTTAAAGGTTCCTTTAAGATTGTAGCAGGCAAAACTCATGATGATGCATTGGTTAAAAATGGGCATAAGCCTGTGAAATCACAGTGTGGGCTTATGAACCATTAGGACACAGTTTTCATTAACATTCATTTTGTGCTGACACAGTGATTCTCTAACCAGATATCAGTATACTACTGTGATTATAATGAATAAGTCGGGGAAGTT
Source organism: Coracopsis vasa (assembly GCA_026283785.1). Lineage (NCBI taxonomy): Eukaryota > Metazoa > Chordata > Aves > Psittaciformes > Psittacidae > Coracopsis > Coracopsis vasa. The sequence goes on from JANHGB010020249.1 coordinate 10,421, forward strand.
TAAAAATGCCCACAAAAAGTTTTAAAATGCCCACAATTTTGTTATTTTTACCAGTGATACCCAAGTGCACTAAAGAGTGCGATAAAACGTGGACTTGGGGGATATTTTCCTTATTTTACAGATGCGCTATGTAAATGTTACTGTGTTGTTCATTCATAGGAGCCTGTAAAATGTCCTGTCTTTCTTCAGTGGATAGGCTTCCCAGGACAGAGAGAAACAGATACTGTCAGAAGAGGGTGGCTGAGCGCAGCTGCTTTCTTGTGAAAGTATTCCTGATCCAGGACGTCCTGAGGGGATGAAGGACTGAATTCGTTCAGCTGGTGTACTAGCAGCTCAGTTTAGAGGCAGGAATGGGACATGGAGGACATGTGCCCAGAAGTGTAACTAGCTGTTGCTCCAAAGGCATGCTGTGAACTGCCCTTGGATCACACGCAAGTGCACCTAGCTTTCTTGGAGCTTCCTGGCTTCTGCACCGTCTTTCTTTGGAGGCACTGGTCAGTGCTCAGATCCAAAGTGCTGGCATTCTGCAGTTAAAATGTGGACACAGAAGTAACTGGGACTTGCATCCCGGACGTCAGCATTTACTGGCCTGCTGCCGTTTTGTTTCTCATAAACTGTTAGCAAAAGACCTTCCACCACCAGTCACTAGTTCTGCAATGTGTGCAGAGTTGGGAAGTGAAACAACTTGAAAATTGCAGAGTTTGGTAATAATAAATAATAAAACCCATGTTCTGCATCAGCGTTGTAGGTCTGCTGTTTCAGAGGCTTGGTGGTTTTGCCTACTGTATGTTGGTTTATTATTTTTTTTCTGCTTTAAGAAAAATATACGTAGCTGTAACAAGATAGTAGCCTACTGACAGGTTAGCCTTGTCAGGAATTCGTTACTGAGAGATATAAGAAATAATTAGTACTTGAATTCATCACCTGCTTTCAGTATGGGCTTATTACTGATTAAAGATGGAGCTTGGAAACACATCTTTATTCTAGAGCTTTGCTTGCTTAGCAGCATGTCAGTGCAAACTTAAGCAGTCTGACCAGAGAAGACATCTGGCTGAGATCTTAAGATTTTATTTTGTTTTCAAGTCTATCAAATTTTATTAGATAAAGGGTCTAGAAAGAATGCTTTTTGAAAACCAAGGACTGACATGACTTTAAAGATGAAGTCACTGTAGCTTTAAACTTTCCTTTTGGTAAGTGCTTTTAGAAAAGACTTCTGAAAGTAGTTCTAATTCTGGGTTATAAACAAAGTACATAACTTGGAAACTAGTGCATTTGATCAGGTGAAGGATCTGGGAAAAAAGGCATGTATAGCATAGTGTTGATAATTATTAGCGCTTGAGATTTTTAGTACAATTTAGATGCTTCTGATGAGACCAAGATCCTGCTGTGAGAAGGTCTTGTGTCTTTTCTGCTGAACTTGAACTTAAACTGCAGAGTGAAATATTCTGGGAAAGGGAGAGAGGGATACAGTAAGAAAGCAAGGGGAGAAGAGCTTCCTCAGAGGAGAGGAGTAGGGAAGTAAGAGAAACTGAGCCTGGCTGGGGGAATCAAGTTGCACTGTGATTATGTGAGGAAGTACAGCTGTGACAGGATGCCTTTGGGTTGGACCTGATCCTGTAAGGACAGTTTGGAATGGGTGGCGTGAAACGAAAGTTCTGTGGGGAAACCTCGCATTCCAGCATCTGAAAGTGCTTCACCAGAGAGGGCAGTAGTCCTGACAGCTGGTATTTCAAACTGTCCAAGATTCCTTTTGTAGTGCTTAAATGCTGCTTAATTATCTTACATTAATATTTTTCTACTCCTCTAGCTTCTTTTAGTTTGATGAGGACATACTAGGCTCATTTAGTACGCACTTGTATTCAAGATTTTTTCTTCTTTTTATTGTTCAGTCTGAGTTTCCGGTACCTTCTCTGCCTTAGAATCATGGAATATCTCAAGTTTGAAGGGATAATCAAGTCAAACTCCCTGCTCCTTGCAGGATTGCCTAACTAAACCATATGACCAAGAGATAAGATACAGTACAGTGTTTGAGCTGAGTTCTAGCATTTCAGCTTGTCCCATTTGAATTTGACAGAATTCAGCTTTGAGGTTCTTTGATGGGAATAAATGAATACATGCGACCACAAGTAGTAGCACAAGAAATGTTTCACATGAAATATGCCAAGTTCTGCATGCTTGCGTTTGAGGCTCTGATTTTGTTATTATGATGAACAAAATAATAAGAGTAATATATAAACATGCAAGATGCTGAAGTGGAATGCTGCCAGTAGCATGATTTTCTCTTGTGCTTTGTCACTGTGGCCTAATGTACATATTTAAAAGTAATTTGGCTGCAGCATGTTGGACATACTTGCAAGTGAGGAAACTTTCCTACTCTTACAATGATGTTACGTGACAGAGAGAACTTAAGATTATAGCTCTTTAAATACAACCTCTTGTTAAATTAAAGAAGAAAAGAAAAATTACTGCATTGCCAAAGATGGTGAAATCCACAGAAATACCTTTGTTTTCATATTTTGTTAAGCCCAGCAACTAACCGTGTTTCTAGGCACTTCCAGCTAATAATTAGGTGGTTCTGGATGAAATACTGGAATTGCTTATCATACCTTAAGCTCACTAAAACTTTGAAAGTTTCAAGTGGCTTTTTACACACATGGCAAGAAATTGGGATTGTGTTAAGGAAAATTTAAGACAAAATTTGGGGTTGAGTTTTCAGTATCACTAATGACGATGTTTCCATTCTGCATGCCATTTACATGTCTTAGCTTTCCAGTGTGTAACTTGTCAAGTTTCCCTGTTCACACTTTTTCAAAACTCTTAGTTTGCAAATGCTTTTATTGATACAGAAGTCTTGCATGTGAGTAAATATATGATGGAGTTTGAGGTTTATGACATACTGTGCATTAGTGTAAGCAGTGTAGCTGCCTGTGCTATCTGTTGATGACTTCAGCTCGGAATTTCACCCTGTGTTTGTAGCTTGAAGTGTTGATTGAGTAGTACCGGTATGGTTTTTCTGGTAAACCTTTAGAGGGCAGCACCGCTCCCTTTTGTTATGCAAATTGTGTAGTTTACATTTTCTGTGGTTGCTACTAGACCATATTTAGCAAATAATAAGGACATAAACAGCCTGAAACCAAATCATGATGCTAAGTGAGAGGAAAGAGTGAATCGGACAAATTTTTTTAGAAGTATGTGTGTGTGAGTTCATCTTATTAATTCTTCTTACTACTAAAGGTGGTATGTTTGAACTTAGTATGTATGTCAACATTAAACTGCTGTTTAATGAAACCAGAAACCATTAGTAGCAACCAATGTTTTCTTTCGTTTTTTTTGAACTCATCTTCAACTATTCCTTATGATCAGGGCATGTGTCAGTATTTGGAGGAAGTACACTGTAATATAAAGCATTTTTGGTTTTAATTTGTGTCTTGTTGTTGCAAGCTGCCTGGTGGTAGTCTTTCTCTCTTGGCTTCAAAGATGATGATAATAAAATTATTTTCCTGTTACAATGGAAAATAAAAGCTCTGATCTGAGGACGCCCACTGAAAGTTGTCCGAGTTTGAACTTGAAAAAGTCACTCAGTTCATATATACAGGAATTTTTTTCAGGCAGGCAGATTGGGTTTGTTTTTCAGCAGGATTTGCATTCCAAAAAGCCCAAAGAGTATTTTTCTCATGAGAGTGGAAGTGCAGCAGCTTCCTCATCTGTACAGTAGCAGCTGTGTATGTAAAAAAATAATTCCTTATTTTGCAGAGGATAAACAGTGTACCTCTGAAACTTGTGGTCCATCTGGAAAAAATTAGTTACACTCAGCTCATTCCCATTGCAGGTCCGATCAGGAAGCCCAAGTATGTGGAAAGTCCTAGAGTGCCAGGTGAGGCAGCTCTACCACTGAGGAAAGGATTGGAGCAAGCAGAACCCAGTCAAAATGGTAAGATGCAGTTCAGCGATACTTTATTTGATAGAACAGCTGTTCATTTCAGACAGTGATACAAAGGGGCCTGCATAGTAAGGAAATAAGACTATTTGTAAGAATGCTTTGTAGATTTTAACATGCTGTGGTAAGGAGGAGATACTTGCCATTATACTTACGTAATCTGTGGAACTGTCTCAAGTGCTTGGACCTTTGTGTGTACTGCAGGCAAAATGATGTCTAAGTGTTGTTGACTGCTGCATATGCATACTAGAACTTTTCTGAACTTGTTTTTAATGTAAATTGAGCCCAGGTGTGTAGCTCTGCACAGGGTACAATGCTTCATTTCAGAAATTTTGTAAAAGCTTGCTAAATAAGAAGGCAGGAACAGTAGCCTCCTGTGTTGGCTCTTACAGGGAAAAGCTACCTCCCCAGGATTAATTGACATGTTTGTTAAATTTGACTAGTGCAGCAGAGTGTAGCTTTTGTTTTGACCATGACATTCACTGTCAAATGACCTGTTTGTTGGTATATGACTAAATGCACTGTTACGTGGATTTCGTATACTTTGTATTTTTAGATTAATTTTTCAGTTTAGCTGACCTTGTTGAAGTCATTGCATGTAACTGGCAAGGTTCCAGCTGAAAAATTGTTTTCATTTTGCTTCAATTTTAGTGGAAACTACAGTTTTAAACCCCAATGTTCTTCTTTTTTTAAAAGCCCCTTATTTTTGATCTGTACTAGTGAAAATAGAACTCATCGTAGTTGTTTTCACCATCATCTTCTGTATGCCCTATTTGGTGTGTTACAGTTTCCCTGGTCCCTCTTGTGCCTCCATTTTCACAGCTGTCTTGGTGCTGGCATTAAAGCTTTATGTCCAGCTGGGAAAGCATGTCCTTCATCTCCCTAATCTAAAGGTGACCATTTTACCATGATCCTCCTCTTCACAGTGCTGTACTCCTATACAGTGAGACTGATGGAGGTCTCCAGCATTAAGGATTAAACAGTGGTTGCTGGGTTGAACACCTCAAACTTTTGGCTTTTATCTCTGCTTCTGAACTGAATTCCGTACTATGCCTGACAGTTACTAAGACTTGTCAAAGATTAATATTTTAATATAACAATAATAGTGTTTTGTAACTTTTACAGGAGAATGAAGATGTTGATTTTTGTGAACTCTGTGATTTCCAGGATTGCAAGATTAATTGTAATCCTTGAAATGACAGTTTTACAGAGAAAATGTGTTTTCCAAATGTGTTTTCAAATATTCTAAGATCTGTAAATTTACGAATTATTCTGAGATAAAAAGCCTTTTGCTATCTGCTTTCGAAAAAGACACCATTTCATAAATATCCTCCTTTGGGAATTAAGAGAGAATCAAGTAATTCCATCATCCAGAGTAAAACCTTAAGCTATCCACGGTATTAAGAAATATGAGCATTCAAGTAGGCATTGAGCTGGAGCGAAATGAAGATGGATGACCGACTAGTAAATTATGCATATTTGCCAACAATGGGGTTTATGTCACTCATAATATTGAAATATTGTTGAAGTAATTGTTGAAAAATTGTTGAAGTAATGCTTACTGGTCAAGCTGTTCACTTAAGATCATTGCTTTCTATGTTTTTCTTACAGTCTGCAGCTTGGGGAAAAATGTGCTGTTTGTTGCAAATGCCACTGAATGTCAGCTGTGTGGTTAGATGCCATGTGCTCTTCGTGAAAAGTAAACATTGTTGTGACATTCATTTGGCTTAGTCAAACCATAAAAGAAAGACCAAAGTAAAAGGGGCGGTTCAGCGTTTTTTAATTATTATTTCCTTTTCCTTCCCCTGGCTCTGCTTGTGTGTAGTGTAGAAGGTAGTGCAGCTAAGAGGCTTTGTGGGCCTTTTAAACTTCATCAGCAAATCCGTACACTGACATCTCTCTCCCCTTCTACATTCTTCTTCATTCTTCCTTATCCATTGGAACTTTTTGTTGCATGAAGCCTCCAAATTTTGAACTAAAACTGTTTGGATGTCCCTGCTGCTTCTAGTTGCAAGGTGCTGACATTCAGGAGTGTCATGCCCAGAAGCGTTGATTGGGAAGCAGCAGCATAGGCTTCTGTGGTTTTCCCTCTTTTCAGGGTCAGGCAGCAGCTACTGCAACCAGCATTGCTATAGCTGAGGATTCCTGCTGTTTCTCTGAGTGGCTAGATGATGCTCCTTAATTAATTGACTGAGAATGGAACAGGCCTACATATTTTAGTGGACAAAATAAATGTTATACAAATGTTTCTGCTAGGGAAGATGATTACGGGTTGATAGATAATGCCAAACTGTTGGCATCAAAGAAAGAAAACGGTAGAAGATGCTAGCTTGCCAAATTATATTAGCAATAGGTGTTTTCCCTAAGCAGATCATGATGGGCTGTGTTTGTTGGCAGTTGCCAACACGAACCGGTTTCTGGTTTGACTGGCAGGGTGGGGTTTTTTTCTCTCCTAGATTTGTGCAGATATGCAGAAGGTCCAAGACCCACCAACAATTTAAAGTCTGATTGTCAAAAAGTTTAAATGGCATTAGCTTCTCTGTTAGAAATAGCACAGACAGAAGAACTGATGTTTACATTTGATTGTACTTTTTCTATCTCTTGTAACAGTTTCCAAATATTAGACTCTAATTTTCACCATCTCTTTTCTCCCCATTCCAAAGCAAAGCCTGATAAAGACTCGAACTGTTCTCCTGCAGCACAAGAATTGATGACAAGATTGGGTTTTTTACTGGGAGAAGGAATCCCAACATCTGCTCATATAGAAGAGAAAAATGAAGTCATGGTAGGATAATGGAAAATAATATATTTAATGTTCATCCTGTTTCTGAGAGGACTAATGATAATTCCTCTGTTTGCTGATTGCAGTTACTTGATAACAAAACACAATCCATTTTAATAGGCATATGGTAGTAGAATTGTAAATTATTTACAATGGGTGTGTCTGATTGTTTTGAAACTGTGAGTTGATTTTTCATTCTTAAAAAAAAAAAAAAGAATAGGCTTCTTATCATTTCTGGACATTAAACCTAATCTACTATGAATGTGAATAGCTTCAGGGTTCTCTCTGCCTTTAGTATTTAGGAGGAACATTTTTTTTACCCTCTGTTTTCAGTGATTTATGAGAATGAAAAATGTCAGGGGTTTGTTAAAATAGGAGCATGCTTTTGGGGTAGTGTGTGTTTGTTTTTTCCTGAGAAGTTCACTTCTATTTGATAGTCTGTCATTTGGGGGTAGAGGACTTGGGGAGAAGCAAGCAGCTACTATCCATAAGAAACTCATCTGCTAACCAAAGCTGCACGGTAGCTACCAACCTTTCCTTCTTCTCCTTCCTCTCTCCACTTTTAGTCTCAGACCTCATAAATCTTAGGGCATCAGTATGGTTTTCAGTGAATAAGACTCCAGTTCTGATGTTTTTAACCCAAAGTTAAATAAATACTGGGGGTGGAGGAGAAGGGTATCCAGGAAGACATTTAATAGAGAAGAAATCTGCTTCACCACAACTGTTCCACTGAACTGTAAAATTCCTTTTTTTCCTTCAGAGGTCACTTTTTAAGATTAAGCTGAAAACGCTGTCATTATGGTTCTCAGTAAAGACAAAGCTGCTGCTGCTTCTTGAAGTTTTTGCTTGAAAAATGGGCTCTTTGCTTTGTTCTTACTTTGTTCTTCACCTTGATGTTTCTGATTTTCCGCATAGTAGTGTACTGCCTCCTGTGTAATAACTATTCCTTTCTCTTCACATCGCAGTGTACAGTAGCCAGTCAAGGAGTGAGCCCATGTTCCACCCTCACGAGCAGCACTACATCACCTAGCACTGATAGTCCCTGCTCCACTCTCAATAGCTGTGTTGGCAAAACGGCCGCTAACAAGGGTAGTAGTCCCTGTGGAACCATTAGCAGCCCGAGCTCCACCCTGGAGAGCAAAGACAGTGGAATTATAGGTAAGGATCTTAACTAGTAAAGCAATTCATACAAATTAATCTTAATAGTACAAATCTGAACAGATGCTTCCTATCATTGTGATAATTTTTATGCTGTCCATGGATCCTTTTTCAAATCCTCAGTTACTTGAAAGACTGAAATAATATTCTTTGTAACTGTTGCTGTTGTTAGGTGTGCATTTGTCTTCTTTTGTTTTCCTGGTGCAGTTCTAATTTCTCCATGTTTTCCTTTAAGATAATTGACTTCCTCTGTTTCTCTCCATTTTTTATTTTCTTCTACTTTTCTCATTTTCCATTATATATGTCTCTATGATGCATTTTGTAATGGTGAAGCCCAGCATAGCTTAAAGCTGGTTTCATTTCCAGCTGAGGAAAAAATAATTGATGTTACTTCTTATGAAAATAATCTAAATCAAGCTGTTTAAACTTGATGCAGACTTTTGAGTAATGGGCGTGAAAATTAAGCTAAAATGGGGCATCATGGAAAAGGTGAAATTGTGTGGTCCTCTGCAAAATAAAAGGCTAAACCAAGGGTATACATGCATCTCTTACAGGGACTGTTATTTTTAGAGAGACAGCTGCCATCACAGACCAACTGTTACATAGCTCCTTTTACCAACTCACTGAATGTTTCAGTAAGTCTGTTTGGTGCTAAAGGAAAGAGCTAAAATCTTTGCTGCCTCGTTTATGCCGTCTTCCCTATTACTGCTCCCTGCCCTGATGGGACTTCGTCTGTATCGCTGTCTGCCTGTACCTTCAGGCACCCAGGTTTATATTAGTTTCTGAAAGGTCAGACTGAGGTGTGAAAAGCATATTTTTCATGTTGTTATAAACTGTTGTAGGGAAGTTTCTTTATTGGTTTGGTCGAATTTATTTTAATTTTTTTTTTTTTTTTTTAGGGCTGACTCCTTAACCAGTTGATCCCTTTTAAAATTGATTTTGTAACAGCTGTTAAGCTTACCAGCTTACCAGCAAAAGCACAGAATGCCTCTAACCAGATGCTTTCTCAATATACAGAAGTGAGCTTTCAGTTTTATTTAGTTCTGGACTAAAGGTGGACTAAATTTCGAGAGGCTGAAAAGGGAAGCAATTCTAAATCTCAAATTACTAGATTTGAAAAAGTAACTTGAGACATGTCATTGTCTTTGTGAACTTGGTACATTTTTATTTACAACTTGTTTGTGAGAGGAATTCCAAGTGAAAGTGGTGTCTGCCTGTCATTGTGAATACTACCATGATGAACATTGATGTAGTGCTTGCTAAGTAGTGATAATACATGTTTTCATAACACAGTTGATAACACTTTACTCTGACTTTATAGATGTTCTTGCATTTTATTATAAAATGAATTGGTAGTTATAAGCTATGACATAACATTGTTTTTACTGAGCAGCTATCCTGAAAGAGGTATTCTTCATGGGTGAAAAGACTCATTGTATAACATTTAAGCACTTCAGTTTTAGAAAATGATTCTGTGAACCTTTTCCATAGAAGATTGATAAAAACCCATTGTCCATGGTCAATTTTGTGTAAGATCTAGTTTTTAGCTAGCATTAATATTTTGATGTAAATGAAAGAGTATATCAGAGTTGTTGCTCTTGGGTTTATAGATTTCGGTCACTGCCTGACTTGAGAACAGAGTGCATTAGTTGTAGGTTTTGTCAGAATTTAGGGTTTCCCATTTTGCTTACACTGATGCAGGTATAAAACAAACTGAAATGATTGTACAAGTGAGTATATTGGTATAAAAATAGAGTGATGTA
>JANHGB010020252.1:0-55792 GCA_026283785.1 Coracopsis vasa
CACCTTTTGTATGCATGTCGGAAACTTTCTGAAAATGATGCAATCCATGTGTAGCCTCATGTATGCCCAGTGACTATGTAACGATGGCCTGTGTAGCAATACGGGGAGACACGCTTGGAGGAGTGATCCTCTGTGTCTCCCGGCACCGCAATAAAGAATACCTGCTTGTCAACTTAAAACTTTGTTGGCGAGTTCCTGGAGTTTTCTCCGAATCAAAAGCAAACATCAGAAGCCATATTTATACATAAATAGCTAGGAATAGCCCAGGGCAAAAAAGATTACAATTCATACAGTTGTAATTCTAAAGCTACCTGAAATACTGCAGCGGATGAACTCATTCAATTACTACTTGAAATAAGTTAGAGAAGCCTCTAGTAATTCAGCTGTGCAAAACAGTCAGAAAAGCAACTGGTACATACACAGGTACCCTCCAACCTTTCCATCCTTCTCTAGCAGCCGTGCTGCTCACTGCACAGCTCTTCAAAACAGTTCCTACGTCTTCCCAGTCATAGACACCCCAAACACCACAGCTTCCCCTGCCCAGGGAGGACAGGCAGAACTCAGCATCCAGAATGGTCCCCACAACACTGCCAGAGCTCCCACCAGAACCAGGGTGGTATTATACGGAGAAAGGGAAAAAAATAAACAAGAAGAAAATAAAGAAACCCACAAAAAAAACCCCAAACAACCAAACAACAGAACCTCCAACACCCCCTACTCCTCCCAAAAAAATCCAAACAAATAACCCCACCAAACTTAGTTCGAGATAAAATCCCATGCCCCCTAAGTCACTTTTTCACCACAGGAAGCACAGTGTCTAAACATTTAAGCTTTGATGAACTAATCATATTCTGCAGTCAACCCAGGATGTGGTTTACTTTATTTGTATACAGGGACATACACATTCACTTCATCTTTTAAACTGAATACTAAGCACTAAGCTTAGTAAACTGATTATCAGTCAGTACTTTGGATATCAGATTGTAATGTTTATCACTACTAGAGTGATTGGAAATGTTCTCAGAGCAGCCCAAGAAGATCCTTGGAGTATTTGGAGACTGGAAAGAAAACTAGTGGGAACAATAATTAGTTGGCATTAGCATTAGTGGGTATAAACAAAGAAATCATTCTTTTCCCTTCATGTTTTTGTTAGTTCATATGAAGTCTTCCAGAAAATTGCAGAGGGTCAGCTCTGAAGCACACAACCAGCATGAAGTTCATAAGCATTTGTTGAACAGACTTAGGACAAGCAAGAGAAGCCCCTGTTCTACCACTGTGCTTTATTTTCACATTTTATAGGCTATCATATCATCACTCTCAGTCAAATATTCTCAAGGAAACGATTTTTAACTTGTGAGATTCCCTGATAAAGATTCACTTTAAAGAGTAAGCAGCAGAACTGAGACAGAAAATTCAAATACTTGTTTAAAAATTTAGGCAACATCACAACAGTCTTCATAAAATACAAATGTCTGGAGAAAATTTGCATTTCACAAAGGTAATTGTAATGTGCTGGTTAAGACACAAAGCCTCCACCCATCTCTAACTATTCTATTTTCTCCTCTTAGTAAATTAGTCCTTTTTATAAATATACAGACATATTCTACTTGATTCAGTTAGTTTAAGATTAGGAATTTTTATGTTTGATACAAACTATTTTTCAAAGCCACGTTAAACTGAGTAATGCTAATGAAACTAGAACAACTTTTCTGATGTAATTCATAACTTCTTGCTCTTTGTAAAATATAATTTTATCATCTTGGTGGCAAGCAGACAACTCTCAATTCAAATTAAAAGGTATCATTAGTGGAAACATTCCACCAATGTTTTTCCCACTGTTTTTTTTTTCCATAAAACAAAGTGCTGTTGCACCGAGAGGCCTTAAATCTGCTTATCATTAATGGAAAAGATTGTGGAATTAAAATACTGAAGGATTTGTGGGTTGGGTTTGGGTTTTTTTTCCTCCTAAAGGAATAAGCTTTGGAATCTGCATTATCATCTACTGAATGAGACCAAACCCTGCAAAGAAATACACTCATACTCGGCTTTTTTCAACACAAGTAGTACCTATTCTTGTTATATGCAATTAAATACTTCCAAGTATATACCTATCTCTACAGCTTCAAGGTCAGTCGCACGGAATACACAAGTTACTTTGGCAGCTGATTATTGACAATACTAAAAAACACCCTATGAGATAAATTTTTTGTTTGTTCTCCTACATTTGCCTTCCCCATCCTTTTCATAATTTTGTACATGCTGATTGTGTTTATTCTGTTTTTCTCTGTAATTTTTCTAAATATTTTTCTGTGGAAGCTTTCACAGGACTAATATTCTTGCCACTCTTTTTCCTTTTTCAACTATCCTTTAACTCCAGTATGATCCTTTTAAAAGGCATGCAAAAAGCACTAAGCACACTCTAAGCAAGGTACAAGGTTATGTGATACAGCATAACAGTCTCTTTCCATTTCTTTATTTAAATAACTGTTTTCATTACCAAAAAAAACACTGGCTTGCACTGGATTATGGCTTCTATTCAGAATTTCAGGTCATTTTACTGACTGCTTTATTTAAAATATAATAATGAACATTAATTGTTCACACTGCTCCCTCTTGTGAACCTTACTTCGCATTTGCTAACATTTACTGTAATTTGCTATCATACTGCCTGTGTGCTGATGCCATGCTAACCACTGACTAATGCCTAGGACTTCACATGTCTGAGGACCTCTCATTATCTGGTACTATAAGCAGGACAACAAATCTTTTGATAAATCATGGTATATATGAGTGACCAAAACAGAAGGAAAACATACAGAAATAATGGCATAAGCAGTGGTCGTACTTCAGTTATTAACCACTGATTTGTTACAGACATCAGGAAAAGCATAATAAAGCAGTCAGTCATTGCTGACGAGTTTTTGCTGAATGAATGGTGAACACTTTTTCTTATCTGTTACTCAAAATTCAACTGTAGCCTAGATGTTAAGACTTAAAGAGGTCTGACCCAAAGACAACCTAGAGTACAGGCTCAGAGGAAAAGCAGATGACAAAGCTGTCCAACAGTGACCTAAAACAGGAACAGCAACAAGGTCCAAGAAAACAGTGTAGGCAGCAAAACTGTAGTCATGCTCAGCCATCAATCTATGATGGAATGTCACAGACTGACATTCGGTAATACTAGAGCTTTGGAAAGTAGGAGGCACAAATCAAGCAATGGCTGGCAGATAAGCACATAGGTTTCCCAATGCAGTACACTGCTAACAGTAGCATTCAACCATGATAATGGAAGAAAAGCCAGGCAGAAGAGGCGTAGTAGGAAATACAACAGTGGAATGGAAATCAGAGGAAAGCTCACAGCCGGGACAGGAACAGAAGCTGATACTAGGTCGGCAGGGTAATTTGCAGCATCAACCTCACTGGGCAGTGCTTGCTTAAGATCCAAATAAGCAAACCATTCTCTTTGGTGAGCAGCAGATTTAAGGAGTTGAACAGGTCATAAACACAGAAACTGAAATTACCAGTGTTAGGTCCCGCTGAGTACAAATAGAGAGGAAGGTGCAGGTCAAAGAACAGCAGTAACGCAACTTTTACAGAACTACATGCTAGGGCTTCACTAGCACTTTTTCTAAGGACCTCTTTGGTGCTTTATTCTATCAATCTTATTTATGGTATTATATTTAAGCACAAGAGTTCACTTCTGAAAAGAAAGGTAGGAAAAGAAAAGCAGTTTGCTACTTTTCTTAAATCTTACAATTTTACTGCAGGAGATAAAGACCAAAGAGGAGATCAAATTAGTAAATCAGTTACACAAAGCAAATAGTAGGAATTCACCAAACCTACCTGGATGGCTGCCAGGTTCTTCTGTTCCTGTGATGGAGCCTCATGGACAAACCGCAGCCAATTAGAATGGCGTGGATTGCTTGCATCCAGGATATAAAGGACCTCACCTTTACTCCCACGAACCTGAAACATAAAAACAAACAAAATTAAAATCAAGCAAAATTTAAATTGTTTACCAAACACACACAAACGTCCAAAATGCTAAAGGCATGCATGTGTTCAGTAAGTGAATCTTGCATTCAACAGGTACCCACAGCTGTGGTGCACAGTCACATTCTCCTCTAAGCATATTCCTTCACCTCAGAACTGGGGGGACAACTCAAATCTGGCAACTGGTGTCAGCTTCCTTTGTTGAGCTCTTTTACTTAGTCATTCTTTTAGTGAACAAGTATTATGACTGCTGGGTCTCCCTAATCTGACTGTATGGTCACTGGTGCTCATGTACTTTCCTCTCTCCTTGTTCCTTCAGCTCCTCTTTTTCTCTATGATCTTGCCAGAAACAAATACAGCTGGAGAGCTCCTTTCCATTCCATCCCTATGATCTCTTTTCCAGTTCTCTTTTCTGAGTTCTACTCCTTCATGTGTTTTGATGCCAGCATTTTAATCTTACAGTCTACCTAATTCTTATACTTTCCTGTCTTTTATCATTCAGTCTGTTTTCACTTCCTCCAAATTACAGTTTTAAGTTCTCCTGTCTCCAGTTCCTCACAATTTAGTATTATTGTTCTACCTTCCTTCTCCCACACACTGTCCAAGAGTGGACCATTTTCTTCTGTAACTTATACATGTCCTGTAACTCACTCCCCACCTCACTTTGCAGCATTTCTCTTTTGCTGACACTACAGACAAGGTCATCAGTAACTTTCTTTTGGACAAAAGAGATAGGACATTCTCTAATCCTGCATTGTTCCAACTGCCATTTTAGTTCCAATATCAAGGAGTTAAGGCTTTTTTTCATGAGCTTCTGTATTCCTGCAATGGCCCACGTCTATTCAATAATAGTTCTTCACCCTTCACTTTTTTCATACTTGATATTCTTCTAGACTCACTTGTCCTTTGCTCATTATGTTCTAACAGATCCTGTTAATCCTCTGCAGCAATTTCTAAATCCATCTATTTCTGTCTACATTCATATTTCTAGAAGCATCTCAACTTAACTGACACTCACTGCAAGCAGAGTATGTCCATATATGAATTCAGGTTCTCCACTATCTTTGCTGCTTCCCTCTTCTGTCATCTTACCAGTTACTCAACAAACTCCCAACATGAATTAACAGTTCTGTTTCCATTCCTATCCTACTACTCCATCACTAAGTTCTCTTTTTGCTTCTTTATCACCAAATATAACTTTTCTTTTTCAAATTCCAAATCCAGCAGATATGCTTTCATTACTGTTAATTCTTATTGCCCCACACCAACCCTAAATATCCCAGAAACTTGTAAAACTGAAAGTTTACTATTGAAAATCATAGTCCTCATTTCCCTTTCAAGTGTTATATGGGTTTGCGTTTCTTGCTTTTGGTTGGTTGTTTTGGTTTTGGGTTGGGCTTTTTTCACTTTAGCAAGAACAAAATACATCTTCCCTTGGATAGAGAACAATCTTCAGATCAAGGACCAATATAACCACATTTATTCATCCCACAGATCCCGTTTTACAGTTCACTTGAACATCTTTTATATATGCCTTTCTAAAAGAAATTCAAATATGTAGCAGTGAATAGCAAGCAGCCTTAACTATGCTTGGCTGAAATTCTACCAGAACAGATTATTTCAGTAAACAAGTAAAGGGACATAAATTACATAGTAGAGGGAACAAACATGTTCAGGTTTTGTCCACAAAGCAAAGAAGCCACTTTAAAAAAAAAAGAATTGCACATACAATTTTGGCCATCATTACAGAGCCACAGAATTTCTATGGCAAAATTCCAGCTTACACTGAAAAAAATTACAGTAATAGAAACTTAGTATTTACCAAGTCATTCTTCCTCCTCAAAACAAACAGACATACTGCTGGAAAAAATATAGCTGTCACTGCCATATAAAAAATGGCTTATTTTATTTTAAATAATAGATCAGTTGAATCTCCACTGATGCAGAAGATAAAAAGCCACGTAAAAAGGTCATACAGCCACACTATTATTCCATGTGATTTATTTATATAATGAACATATTTTCTTTTTCATCTGTCAACAAGAAGTATCCAGGGCAGATATTTCCTAAGAGCTAGGGATTTCAGCTAAGTAAGATCAAAATGAGATTGTCTTCATAGTTTTGTATTTAAATTGCTCACATTCTTGCTGTATTTGTTTCTAATAGATGCAATATCATATTTCGTCAGTACAAGTGCTTAAATTACCTAAACATTTAAGATATCATTAGAAATAAAAAACTGCATGCCACTATAATAATAGCTGGTGACAGCATGTTGTTCTCAGATTAAACCAAAAAAAAATACTGTAATTTTGCAAACTACAGTAAAATAAAAGTCTTTAAAATTTATTACTGTTCTTCTAAAGGAAAACATCACATCTTAAGAACACACCATGGAAAAAGTGCCAACATTTCTAACTTGGAAAGTTGTTTCACACAGATTAACCACAGTGAAAAGTGTCAAACCTACATATTTACATGCACCTGAAAACAGTATTACCTAACACTAACCACTAACACTAACACCCTCACTGGGGTTTTCCAGACAGGGTGTGTAGTCTCCATCCTCGAAGATGTGGATACTCACAAGCTGTTCTGGGCAGCTGGCTCTAGGCAGCCCAGCTTGAGCAGGGGCATTGGACCAGGTGACCTCCAGAGGTCCCTTCCAACCTCAGTCATTCTGTCATTCTGTGACTGTTACCTTGGGAAGTAATGCCTGCTCAATATTGGAACCATTGTTTTCATTAAGAACATGGGCAGAATGAGTGCAATCAAATCATAAAAGCAAGCTCTAAATTTACACAAAAAATACATGCTAACAGTGTATGCACCTCCTGAAAAGCCACCTACAAAGCAGAAATGCTGCACTTATACTGTAACAATCATCCAGATCCAAATAGGTAATCCACTGAGCAGAACCTCACTTTGAGCGTTATGAAAATGGTTGACAGATTAGTATATTGGGTAAATGA
This sequence comes from Coracopsis vasa, assembly GCA_026283785.1. Taxonomy (NCBI): domain Eukaryota; kingdom Metazoa; phylum Chordata; class Aves; order Psittaciformes; family Psittacidae; genus Coracopsis; species Coracopsis vasa. The sequence continues at coordinate 6,966 of JANHGB010020252.1, forward strand.
AGTCAAGCTGATGGCTTTGCAATTCAGCTACCAAAGTATGGGTTTTAAAAGCCCACCAGGTAGGTCCTGTAAAGTTTTCCATCAGATCTTGACTTGAATTGGAAAGAGAAGCAATCAAGATCCTATTACAAAACCATATGCTACACTACCTACCTTTTCATCCATTCTTCTTCATTTGCTTGATCCTTAAATTCTACAAGAAAAACTTATATTCACTTCAGTGATACATGATCATCTCAGCAGTGCTTTCTCAGTCTCTGCCAATCCATAAAGAGATATCAAACACAAAGCAAAGACTTAACACATAAGGCAACTATTGCTAAAAGAATACAATAAATCCCTTAAAGTCATCCTATATTTTCTATATTTTCTTTTTTTAATCTCATAAAGAAATAATGCTGCATCAAATACACACGTGTCAGGAAGAGAAGTCAAAACACTCTACTTAACATAGACTAGACTGGTGATATTCACCAGTCCTTTCCCCACTGACTGCATGGATAGGCGAGTTTCGTAAAAGAGCAAGGTATCTTCATGCACATACAGAACTAGAACTCAGCATGTACATTTCTGGAGCACAACAAAACAACTTCTAATACTGAATAAGGATTCTGGGCTTTCTTTATCTCTGAGAACCCTCTTTTATAAATATTCCCACAAACCCATACCAGTTACTCCATACTCCTGGAGAACTGAACGGGATTTATTCTGCAACAAAGCTTCCAGTCTGCTCCCAGGGGATTCTTTTCCAATCACCCAGTCTCTCCAAGAATATTCAGAACAACCTACCTACCACAACTACTGCTGTCTGGAAACTGCTGGAAAACTGAGCATGTATTTCAAGGAGAGGAAAAGAAAAATGCTTTTGCCTACGACAAACTAAAGTAGAAAATTCTTTAAGGAAATTTTTCTTAATGTTTCTGCAAGCAAATTACTGCATTTCCCACACACATCTGAACTGAACCACATCTTTTATGGTTGTCAGTAGAGGGAAAAGATTTTTACAGCACTAAGGTTCCCTGGTAGTTTTATGAAGTAGTATGAATTTCACAATGCTAGTGAACATATTTAAAAATTGTGACATTTGAACCTGTCACCTAATTTAACCTGACACTTACATGAATAATTCCATGTTTGAATGTTATTTTCCCCAGTTTCTATACCATCAGTATTACCTGAATAAAACAAAATCATTCAGTTAGCTTGAGGTGTGGTCCTTAAGATCCTCAAGCTACAGTGGCTAATCCAGAAAGGAATTCTGCAGAATCAACACAAAAGGTGGCATTTAACTAATTTAGTCAAATGTTTTTAGAGTAAGATGAAATACCTGACACTCAGTGTTACCACACAGGGGGGTTTACTTCAGTCAGGACACCACTGAATTATGTCACATTAACAAGCACCACGTGACTATACAAATATTCAGAAAAAAAGAAGTGTCCTTAATCATTGCGTAAGCTACCATATGAAACCCTAGAAAGGCCTAAATAATGTTTAAGCTGCTTGTAATGTCCACCAACAACATGCACTACTCCATCTGCTAGCCTTTTATATTGCAATGAAATTATCTCCAGATTTTCAAAATACATCCAAAGTTGTCATGTATGCTACTTCAAAATGCTCACGAGTGCAACTGCAAATGCTCTACCACACACACCTGGCAAAAGAAGAGAAAAAACTTCACAGAAAACAACCAGATGGTTATCTTTGCTGAAGGCAATAAACACACTGCTTGCTTTCTGGAAACCATTTTCTAAACATTTACAAATCTAAAAATCTATGTTCATTCAAACAATCACATAAAGAAAAGTACTGTATATTGCAATTTTTTTTTATTAGCTGAAAACACGATTTTTATTGTTAATGGCACAAAACAGCTAGCTGCAATGCTTCTGCATCCTCGGTTTCAGACTTCCATCACAGAGCTCACTGCAGAGTAGAAACTCACATTTTAGCACTGCTGTAGAAAGTATTAAAATAAACACTTGCAAAGGAAACCTGAGGCAGCCACTGTTGCTTTGCTTACTCATTAAGAAGTGTTGAGACATAGCAGTGTGTGATGCTTTTCTTCAGACAAAACATACAGCAACAGTTTCTTATGCTAATGAAACTCCTTCTGGTGTATGAGGTTATCTGACCTTGTCAGAGACAGAACTGCACAGAAGGTTCATTCCTAGACTCCTGCTAATATTATGCAAAGCTTTCATAAGAAGGGCTGAACTGCATGTTCACTGGAAGGATACCCAACTCTACTTAAGCAAACTGTGTGTGATCTTCTATAACTAATTCAGATCAGAGTACTAGCACCTCAACCTATAAACATGTGCTTTCTAACTCCTTAAGTAAACCACATACTAACACCTTAAATAAATCACATAATTGAAGATGTGAGGCTAACAATCTCAAGTCACTTTCAGGAGTAGATTGTTTTCATCACCAAAACCAAAAGATCATTAAGGTGCTTGTTCAAAAAGTCAGTAAAATTAATACAAAGTCATACATTTAACATTAATAAAAATATTAAATCAAACTTTGAAGGAGTTCATTAATGAAACTTAGCTAAATAAACAAACTGGCAGGAATATTAATAACTATTTTTGACACTTATCCATCTATTCATTTAACAAAAATGGAAACCTATTATGCAAACTTGCAAATGAGACAGGGCACCAATGTCTGACTTATGTGTGGCAAGTTATTTTAAATGCAACTTGCGTAAAACTGCATCCAGATGAATTTGTCTAAGAAATGAGAAAACAAAAAAACATTACTGAAAAGTAAAAAAAGATTCCCACAAAAACATTACAAGCAAACAATTATAAATGTGAATACTATCTGAGGAATAAAAACTGGAAAGGTTGCCTTCATACAGAAAAGATAAAAGATTACATTGCTAAGAACTAGATTTCTAGTATTACATTCATCTTGATAGCAAACATAGAATTATTCAGATTAACATTTATTTTATCATGAAACTAAAGACACAATTTGACTTAACGCATCATATGACAATGCCTTCCTATGCAAGAACCACATTTTACATGCAAGGTATCAAAGAAAGAAAAAAAAAACAACAACACAATCAACACACACAAAAAAAAACCAAAAAAACAAAACAAACACCACACCACCATTAGCTTAAAGCATTTGACTTCTCATACCTCAATCTTAAACATTAAAGGTCTGATCTCAAGTAAATTGTACCCAATAGCAGATTTCATTTTGCCTTCACTAGTTTTCAGGCAGGCTCATTTAACTGAAAACAACTGTCACTGCCAAAGCAATGGAGTTAAGTAGTAGAAACATAAGTACATTTCATTTTCAGATATAAGTAAACATGAACACTAGCTTCCATTGAAAGACTCATTTAGAATCATAGAATAGTTAGGGTTGGAAAGGACCTTAAGATCATTGAGTTCTTACCCCCCTGCCACAGGCAGGGACATCTCCCACTAAACCATGTCACCCAAGGATTTGTCCAACCTGGCCTTGAACACCGACAGGGATGGAGCATTCACAACTTCCTTGGGCAATCCATTCCAGTGCTTCACCACCCTCACAGTAAAGAACTTCCTCCTTATATCTAGCCTGAACTTCTCCTGTTTAAGTTTGAACCCATTACCTCTTGTCCTATCATCACACTCCTTAATGAAGAGTCCCTCCCCAGCATCCTTACAGGCTCCCTTCAGATACTGGAAGACTGCTATGAGGTCTCCACGCAGCCTTCTCTTCACCAGGCTGAACAGCCCCAACTTTCTCAGCCTGTCTTCATACGGGAGCTGCTCCAGCCCCTTGATCATCCTCATGGCCCTCCTCTGGACTTGTTCCAACACTTCCATGTCCTTTTTATGTTGAGGACACCAGAACTGCACACAATACTTCAAGTGAGGTCTCACAAGAGCAGAGCAGAGGGGCAGGATCACCCCCTTCGACCTGCTGGTCACGCTCCTTTTGATGCAGCCCAGGATATGGTTGGTTTTCTGGGCTGCGAGCGCACACTGAAGCTAGCTCATGTTCATTTTCTCATCGACCAACACCCCCAAGTCCTTCTCCGCAGGGCTGCCCTGAATCTCTTCTCTGCGCAACCTGTAGCTGTGCCTGGTATTGCTCTGACCCAGGTGTAGGACCTTGCACTTGGCATGGTTAAAGATCAGGTTTAATCACAAAGAAAGACTGTCAGCTGGCCTGGCTTGTCTTCTTAGCTTTCATAATTAGACTTCTATATTTCAGCGGCAAAGCTGGAAAGCTTAAAGCAGAAGATAGCCCTTCCTATAGTCAACTCTACAGGAAGCAACCTGGTAGCTGTTTTACCTCACTTGGGAACTTACAATGGGAGTTACATGCAGTGTCAAAAAAGGAGCCAGAGGGATCCCTGAACCAAGGCCACCAAAAAAGTCACAGAACCAGCAGAAAGCCAACCAGTGGCAAATACTTGTTTGTGAAGCAAATCTGCAAAGAGACAGAGCCCCAGATAAAAGCACATGTGTTTAGTCAGACAATTGAAGCATACGCAGCTTTTTTTAAAGGTTTTTTTCTAAAGACCAGAGGTTGGGGGTGATAGAGAATTTAGGCAGACAGCTGCAAGAATAAGTGACTGAAGTCCTCCAATCTCTGTACACTAGGCTGTTTATGGTTGTGTAAATCCCAGCAGCCAGAGCCAGCAGGCTGAGCAGCAGGATGCAAGCCAGCAGCTAGCAGCATTACAAAGAAAAGTTCACTTCTCCCACTGTGAGGCTGGGCTTCACAGCCATAAATTGCTTTCTGGTCTCCTCTGCTCTTAAAGACAAGTATGTCAGGCTTTTTTGCCTATCTTTATGTAGTGAGCTACCAGTTTGGCCATAAGAAACAGGATGCTCAGTTCAATGGCTCCCCCAGGCAGAGGGAGCTCAAACCCATGTGTTACACCTCAAGAGAAGGCACCAAACCTTCAGCTGGAGATAAGCCTGGAACAGGAGACCTTTCTTTCTATTTAAGCCCATTTCACTAGAAAATCTAATATTTTGGTTGCTTTGCATTCTTTTTTTATTTTGCAAGATAACAAGGTACAGAAGATGGGTTATTGCTCAATGAGAAGAGGAACATTACAAAATGCTAAATCCCAAATTGAAACACAATGCAGATTATATAAACAGCATCTCAAACATAAGATTCTGAGGGTTTGACGTGGAAAAAAAATAAAAATCCAATATTTATATGAAAGAGGCTCTAAATTTCTCTTTAAAATTTTGGTTTTAATGTATAAATGCTACTTTCTAACAGTTTCATTTACGACTGCTGTGAACTACAGCCTGAAGTTTCACTGGGAATAGCAAGGGTCAGGAACATGTGCCATGTTATACTCCTGGAAGACATGCTATCATCCAAATTTGAGAGGAATGCCCTAACATGACTCATCTTCACTGATCATGATCATCAGTGAAAGCCGCTAAATTTGCCAAGTGTGAGTCATTTTGAAAGCTATATATACGTAAAGAACTGATTGTCAGTCTTTCTATTCTCCTTGAATTTAAAATCTTGAAACAATGGTCTGCTGTCTCAAGGAACTGCTGAGTTTACAGGCAAAGCTAAATAGATGCTCTTACCTGAGAAAGTCACATTTTCATGATGGAAAATAAGGGTTAGAGAAATTTAAAGGAGGTAGGTTTTTTTCCATTTTCCCTCATTCCTTTCTTTAAGATCAGGTACCCCCAACACATTCCTGATAGATTTTTGTCTGGTCTGTTTTCAAAACTCTAGACTCCATTATCTTCTGCCAGTATATTCATACATGCCAGTATGAGCCTATATTTACTATGAGAAAATACTGCGGTCTATCTAACTTAAAGTTTTATGCAATTTAAATTGACAGTTTCTTATCCTGTCTGTACAGCATGTAGAAAATAGTTTCTTGTATTTCTGCAGCTTCACTAAAACCTATCTAAAGACTAGATCACCTCCCAATTTCTTGCAGACTAAATAATCTGAAATTCTTCAATATTTAGTCATACAGCTTTATTCTACCATTACCAGTCTTATTTTTTCAGTGAACTTCTTAAGCTGTGGTGCCTCCCTAGTACTATAATAAACATTGCAGCAGAAGCCTTCCTGGTGCCAAGGAGAGAAAATGCACTAGTTCGCAGTTTACAAATAATCCCCATCACTTTCTCTTACCACTAGATCTTTATGATCCAGCAGTATCAGTATTATCTTCTAGTCCTTTTTTAACCTGCTCTCGTCCTTACCTAGCCTGTTGTTTCTAAACATGGGCTTTTGTCATTTTTTACCCTGCAATCCTCTGGTATCCTCTATTTGGTGCTACCAAGGTTCATCCTGTTTGTGGTTTCTTTTTTGTCCCAGAGGATTCTTCCCATTCATAAAAATAATTCTGAATTCCCACCCTGTCTTCCTGAGCACCTTTTACAGCTTGATGCTGCCTGCAAACACCACAGTACCACTTCCATCAGTACTGAAAATACTGAGTACTGCCAGACCCAGAAGACATTATGAATATAGAGGTTACCAGCTAGGCAGTAGCTAAAGAGATAAAGTGTCCTTGTATTAAGAAACTGAGGACCTTTCACCTTTGTTATACAAGGTCAGAAGAATAATTCATCAACCTGCAAGCTTCAATAATTTCCCTAGTTGCAATTTGATATTTGTTCAGCTTATAAGAGTTTGGCTATTTTTGTAAGGACTGAGGTATCCATTCTTTTGCTGGTTGGATTGGTTCCTTTTGTCACTGACCTGCCTGAACTGTAGACTGCTGTTTTCAGTATTAGTAAAAAGAAAGACAATCTCCTTAGCTGATCTCTAGCAGAAAACAAAACCGGAAGTCTGTATCCATAAAAGCAGCTCTAAAATACTTATTCCCCGCATCATCCTTAAGACGATGGTGGCTTAGTACCACTTAGCTTTGTCCCTGGTGTAATATTTAAACTAGATGATTGGGCAACAGGCCCTTTAGAACTGCAAGTCAGCTATAACAAACTTAGACTAGTGGTACAAAACAGATTGAGTTTGATTGCTTCAATGTGTGCTGCTAGCACAATTTCATTCAGGGAAATCAGAAGTCTAGCTGATCGGTCAAGGTCACTGTTATGATGATGCTCTCTTCCTTCATGCCCCTGCTGTTGAAGGGATGCTTGCTGAGATAATGAACCAGATTAAGTACCTTGATGACACTTTTGATTATGCTCCTTCCTCAGAAAGGTCATCAGATTTTGGCTGGTAGGTGGCAATCAGCTTTGGAAAGGAAACAAATTTCAGAGGCAGAAGCTGTCCCTTTTTCATAATGCAGTGACCTAGCAACAGTAACATACACATCTGTGGCCAGAAGGCTCGATTATTGTAATTCTGTCCTAGAAGGACATTTCCAGTGCCTGCAGCTTGTAGAGGGTTCAGAAGCATGTATGCCCACAGGAGTAAGCATCACAACCTTCATGTGAACTGCAGTTTTGCTAAGGCAATATCTTCACCTCAGTCAGTGGAGTTGCTCAACAGTCACTTACCAATGGGCCTCTTTATGTGAACTGGGGCAGAGGCTGGGAAGCAAAATCTTATAGCTGGCCCTATTCCCACATATTTCTCTGTTAAGTATTTCAGGCCTCAGTGACTTCTCCAGGATCCAACACACACACTGGGATGTAGGACAGGAGCACGTAGCAGGCTGGGTTATGTGGCAGAAGTACAACCACTTGGTTCAGGAGGGCCATGGTGAGAAGGTGCTGCTGCTTTTTACTATAGCTCCTCTGAGCAACTGCCAGTTGAAGCAGCATAGCCCCCAGCCACTATCAGGCTCCTCAATACCACCCATGGGTGTCACAGTCTGTGGGAACACTGGTCGGACCAGCTCGTCACCTCAGGCATGCCTCAGGTTGGGATAGAAGCTGCGGCTCCCTCGGCACAGGACGTTTGAGATGGAGGAAGGAATAGTGAAGCCAGGGCTGTTTTTTCTGATTTAGTGGTTCAGGTGAGCATAATACTTCAACTGCACAGGCAATTGTGGGTTTTGCTTGCTAGCCTTTAAAGTTCCATCTATCTTCACATCTGGCTGAGCTCATCAGTATTCAAAGTTTGTTTGAACTACTACACAAAGTACATACTTTGGCTCTCTTACTTGAATAGGAATTCCAAGCCAATAGCTGTTAGTCAAAAGCCTGTCTTCAGCCCACTGCTGTGTTTCCTTCTCCGTCATGTTCTTTGCTGTTTATACAGAAAAGACATTCAGAAGAAATCACACAGACACAAATAGGACCCAAGAAAGCGCGCCTACTAAAAAATAATAGTGAAGTTACCCTTGTAGATACTGGCCAGATGTAGACTTCATGTGCGCAGACCAGGTTCTTAGAGTTTCTAGAACATGCAAAACTTGATGCAAGTTTCCCAAACCAGTTGCAGGCTGTACTGCCCTTGTGTTCAGATGATAATGATTAGTTCAGTGGAAATTTTAAAACTAGATTAAAACATTTGAGGACTGCTCACATCCCTGGTGACACAAAGTGCTCAAGTAATTTGCTAAGCCAGGAACAAGAAGTGGGTGCATTTAGCTACATTTTTTGATTTCTTATACTAAAATTACGACATTGCCCAAGTGCTTCACGGGGAAGGCAGTTCATAAAAGAGGACATGCGCTGTCCATCTTGTGTTTGTGAGCAACTTTCATTGCCCTCAGTGCTGGAGTTTTATTCCTTGATTGTCATTTTCACTTTAAAATGTCCTCAAATGTTGTCAGTTATATGAGAGCTCTGCTCTAGGATTGTAATGCAAAAACAGTAAACAGGAACAAATACACTGACTCTCAATAAGTCCCTCCTGTTCCCAATTAACTTATGTGTCACAAGACACACAAAGGAAAAAACGCTGGTTCAGGATGCACCTAGTGTGCTGAGTGAATATAAACACAGCTGGAAAAGTCGCTTCGTGTTTTGGTACCGTTTAGTTCTAAGCAACATCTTCAACATCTCATCACTAGATGGCGGCGACCTTCACAAATTTCTGATCGATGAGAGCTTTATTCTCAACAGTGTTTGCCAAGCCCTTGCTTTCTCTCTTTAAAACCCACTAGCACTTCTTTCCTTCTACTTTAAACACTCTTCTGCAGAATGCCTTTGCAAACAACAAAGTGTGTCTATTTTTCATTACAGGTATTTTGGAAAATAAATGTATGTTTTGCTAAAACTGCAGTATGGTTTTGAAACAAACCTTGTCTGGCTGAACAGAAAGCAATCATCCGGCTTTGAGTTTATACCCATTTTCTTTATGAAGACGTCTGTTTTCATATTCAAGTCTGTATGGACAGCTTGTTTGTAGGCTTAATACAGATCTCTTAGGCATTTAACCTGTATTATTTTCATTGGACTATCCCATCAGGGAAAATCCTGTAAAGTCATACCTTTCCTTTCAAGTTTCCATTAATTTTTGTAGTTGTTTACAAAAGCCATTTCTCTCAATATGTAGAAAAATAGAAACATAAAACACAAAGGAAGTCACCAAAAGAACCAAAATGCTACAAGATGTGATAACAAGAAATTGTGAGGCAATTGTCATTGCAGCCTGCTCTGATCTATGTAGCACTCAAGACTGAAGAATGGTTTCAAACACACACTTTTATAATTGAAAAAATCTATTGATTATTATTTTAATACATAAAAATCTTTTCCCATCCTCACAACCTAATGGTGTGCCAATATCCTCCTTTGTTTCAATTAACATTTCAACTTACATATTTTATACTCTTCAGAATGAATAGTTTGACTCAAGTCTAGAGTCTATATTTATATGGGGTACTACAATGGAGTTGTACAGGAGAAAGTGAGGTGAGAAAAAATCACCTAACCTGCTGCAGAATAGACATGTTTTTGCCACGCAGCTTTTTGATCATCCAACAAGGTGCACATCAGATCAGAGTCCCAGTGTACCACCAACAGACCTTTAAAAATATGAGCTACTAAGTACTGACTTAGAAGACAAGACTCAATCCGTAAGTGGATCTCAGTGGCTCACTTTCACTCTGATACCTAAATACTAGCAAGATGTGCAGAAATCCTGTCTAGTCACTTCGGAGGGTCAGCACCCTTAGACACGTAAAGTTCTGCTTCCAAGCATGGCCAAAAAGAAGCATAGGCATGCTAAAAACCAACATGGCTCACATCTAAGCATAACCTATGTACATTAAAAATTAACATTATAATATTAACATAATATTATCAAGCCCCAAGCACAGCCCTACTGGAGAACAGCAGTAGCATTTAGTGTCACCACTTTACAAAGACAAGGAGAGACTTTTTAGCAGGGCCTGTTGCAATAGGAGGAGGGATAGTGGTTTTAAACTAAAGAGGGGAGATTCAGGCTGGATGTGAGGGAAAAACTCTTTGCAATGAGGGTGGTAAAACACTGGAACAGATTGCCCAGAGAGATGATAGATGCACCATCCCTGGAGACATTCAAGCCCAGGGTGGATGTGGCTCTGAGCAACCTGGTCTTGTTGGATACGTCCCTGCTCATTGCAGGGGGGTTGGACTAGATGATCTTTGAAGGTCCCTTCCAGCCCAAACTATTCAGTGATTCTATATGGCAATATAAGGCATGTCCTCTCCCATGTCATATGAGAAGGTGGCAGCACAGTACCACTTTTCCCTCAAAAAATCCTCACCAACTAAAAATAGCTGAACAAGACAAAGGGGCAATAGTCACTAGTTATTCCTCTAGAAAACAGGAAGTTTGGTTTCCAGATTCCTGTGGGTATCTGAACCCTCATTTCACTAGTGCGAGTTTCTGTCACAGCTCAGTAGGAGTTAAAGGATTGGAGCTAGGCACAGAACAACAGGTATGTATTTTAAAGCTCTCAAAAAATAAATTACTGTTGAATGAACACTAAAAATAAAAATGTCTTAAGCACATTAGTTCATTGGTATGCCATTGGTAGCTATCAAATCCTGTATTTTCCAAGTAGCATTTGACTAGCTATTGTATTTGACAAATATTGGTAAAACTTGTCACAACATAAGCAGTGCATTTTACTCAGCCACCTCTATTTAATATGCCAGTTGTTATTATTCTTGAGAATGAGTAAGTTAGAGGTAAGGCAGCAGTTAAGCAGAGAGCACCAAGAACAGAGAAGCATAGAGGGAGAAACAAGCAGGATGAACTACACAGCTCCACACTAAAGCCTCCAGTTTCTGCTGCCAAACATGAGCAGGTTCCTTCTAGCAGTAAGAACTGCACATAAAGGAAAACCAAAATATTGCTCCTTTATTTAGCAAGGTGCAGTCCAATACGAATTTTTTCCCCTTTTTGATGTACGAGCATTCACAAAGGTCCTTTTTCTACTGTAGGCTAAAGACTCAGCTTTTGTTCGTGTGAGTGCCAGTGAGATCCTCATAGATTACGAGATGCTGATGCAAAACTGCCATCCAATGGGAAAGTTAGGTATGAATATGCTCTACACCACAAAATATTTAGGCAACACAATAACCTTTAAAGTATCTGTGTTACACAATGTCTCTTCAAAGTACAAAAGTGTTATCATATACATGAAGTAAATAGTCTCTGGAACTAAGTATTCTCTTTCTCCCTGAGAATTATCCAAAATACCCAAGACAGCTTGCATATTTTATAACCTCCAAATATTTCTAGTGATATTTGTTACTTTACAATGTGATATAATCCTCAGATAACTGCTATCAATGCTGGATTGTTACTTGTCCCCTTTTAAGTAAAAACTGCTTTTGCCCAGGTTGTTAAGATAAATGCTAAGCATGGTCTGAAGCCAAGAGGAGCAAATTAAATTGAAAGATTTATTCAAGCAGCTCTGTGGCATTTCTTTCATCTCCAGCTCAAGTGGAAGGATAGATGACAATTTATAAAGCCTCAGTGCAGGTTAAATGATTCTTCTCCCATCCATCCCTGGCATTGTTTACCTCTCCTATAGGTACATCAAAATCAGTCACTTCTCTCCAAATCCATTTTGCAGGCACCTAATATGTGTTATTTTCATCTTCTTTCATAAAAAAGGTTCCCCAGTTTCTCAGCCAACTTCATAGCCACCTGTCATGCCAATTCCACCTTGAATTGACCATTTTCCCTAATGCTTTTTAACAGCTCCGTACAATTATGGTTTAAGAACAGCCCATAGCTTTTCTATCTATCTTATTATCTTCTTGGTCTTTCCATTCTATAAGTCCTCTGTATCAATATCATGAGTAAGCATTCCACCTTCTGGCCCTAAGGAAGGATATGGATATAAGCCCAGTTATTCTTAAATACCATGCCAGTTTCTGCATTTTCTGTTCTGTTGAGTAATCCTTACTACTGAGTCACTGGTTGACGCAGGCAGGAAGCAGACCACAGTGCTAAGCAGCACCACCTGGCCTTGCAAAGTTTGTTAAGGTGAGCAGGCGTTTCTTTTCCCCTCATCAGTGATATACCTGGTAGCAAAGGGTGAGCAAAAGCCTGCTGTCACCCTAGTGAAGCTCATACTTAAAATGCAGTTCCTATTCCTATTGGTAGCCATCAAATCCTATATTTTCCAAATGGTATTTGACTAGCTATTGTATTTGACAAATATCGGTAAAACTTGTCACAACATAGGCAGTGAAGACTACCAGAAAGACAGGCCAGCAGTGCAGAAGTCATGGGAGACAGCAGAAGGAGGGTGAAATTAGACCTAACAACTAAGTGTAATGTCTCACAAATACTCGTTCCTGGACCTAATGTATTTCTGCTGATTGAGAGGTTTATAATTGATTGAGTGATGCCATAAGACTGGGGTGGCAGCATGCATAAAGCAATAAGTCCTACAGCACCAAAAAGTGGAATTTGGGAAGGGGTGGAAGACAGATGGGGTAAGAAATGAAGAAAAGTTAAACCATCTCTAGTTTGGATTCATGGAGAGAATGAAGAATTGCCTCACGGTAAGAGTCACTGCAAGAAGTTACCCACAAGGGAAGACCACACTGGTCTGATGTTTAATGTCCTTGATAACTCTCCTCCACTTTAATACACATGCTGAATTGATGTGTGTGTTGTAAAAGGATACACTCTTTTGCCAAATGTTGAATAAAAGCAGAAAGGAAAAAGTATTTATAGCTATCCTAGCATAAAGTTACTAATTGCTACACACCCAAAAGATATTCTCAAACTCAGTCTTACTGGGTCAGATTGTGATTTCTTCACACAGTTAAAATTCCAAAAGCACTGTCACAAAGAAGAGGCTGACATAACCCAGTCAGAAAGCACTGCATAACACAACCTATAGGTTTACCAGGGCCTGATTATAGCACCAGCCTCAGCCAAGGATGTCAATGGTTGGATGTCAATGCCATTTCACAAATAATAAAAGGATGTTTTTCCCACAGTGGTTGAAAATGATGACTCAAATGACTGAGTCAAATAAGCGGTAACTCTAGGGCTTTTAAGAAAAGCAAACTTGTTCAGTCAATCAGAATCAAATGGCAATATGGGAGATGCAAAACTCTTCTGCAAGAGGTAACTACTATTGCTTTTAGAACTAGCTGTCAAGCGATGCTCTGGTAAAGTAGTCTAAATCAGTTCAAACTCCCTTTTCTTCACACGTACAATGTCCCACAACATTCTCTGGAAAAACAAAGCAGACCAAATATTCAGTTTGCAAGTAAGACTGTTACTAATAACCAAATTCCTTAATAAATCTGTCCGTAAAAGCTTCTTTCTTGAGTTTCTCTCACTGGGCTTTATTTTTGTTGAGATAATCCAAATATCTCAGATTCCAATTACTTAAATATACTTAAACCACAGTTGTCCTGAGTTTATGTTACAGTATTATCAATATATTTGTCAGTTCAATTCCACAGGAAATTTATATTTGCTTTCAGTAAAATAGTTTTTTCAGGTGAGCATCAGCATTTTCAAGACTGAAATGTAGGAACTGTGGAAAAAATTCTACCTAAACTAAGTTGATAGGAAAGCAATACATGACAAAATAAAATTGTTGATTAAATGAATGTGTTTCTCACATTTTTGTAGAAAAGTGAAATATTGATCTTCGTATGTTTTATTCACTCTCTTGTGAAAGTAGCTATGTGGTTTTAGCCTTCCATTGGTGACTACATGCTATATAATACATTACATCCTTTCATGATTTATGGCTCTGGTCTCAAGAAAGAAAATCTGTGATGTATCATATCATTATCTCTTAATTGGGAACTTAGACTATGGAAAATAATGAAAGCAGGATGTCCTGGAGCTACAATTCTGTGAGGCATAGTACAGCATTTTTCAACTAAATTTTTCAGATTTTAATCCTAGGTTTTCTTATGGAAAATATCTTCCTTCTGCCTTCACTGCTGCCCAGAAATCATTTGGACATAAAATTCTATTTGCTTTTGCTAAATGGTTCTGAAGCTACTGCAAATTCAAAATCTTTATTTTCACCTGCTATTATCATAACACTTGGAGACACCAAGAAAAAACAGGTTGCTATTATGAAGTTAAAACAAAAATAAGTTAACTGTTCTTACTATCTCAAATCCCAGTGTGGAAGCTTTAAAAGTCTCCGTATAGTTACTTACTCATTTTCTCCAAAAGGACCCTGACATCTCATAGTTTGTAGCTCACAATGACTTACTCCAAAATTTGAAAAGGTGCTAGACTTTCAGGCAGTTAAAGAAATGAGATGTAGCTCATGATGTGAATAGGAAAATTCTACTACTTAAACAGGAAATGGGACCTATGCTGAAAAGCTGCTTTGGGCAGCAATATAGACTGAGATTTTGGTTCATATTTGGTAAAATAAAATCTAAAGAGGGAAAAAAATGAATGGGAAGAACACATGTTTGGTTTTTTGTTTTGTTTTTTTTCTTCCTTTTTTCAAAAAAAAAAAAAAAAAAAAAAAAAAGACAGTCTTTATCACTTCCAACCTCTGATTTGTCTGAAAAACTCTTCTAATCTTTCCTATATGCAGAGAGAAAACTTCCAGGAACATAGTAGCAGAAGTGACATTATATTCTTCCCTCCAAGTAGTCATTTAACATTTAACTTTAAAACAAAGACAGCAAAGATGTTCAAAGGCTTTATAATTAATTCCATCTTATTTTTTTTCTTTTTAACTTGAGCTTTTTTAAGTTGCATCCATGCACACAGCTTTTGTCATACACTGTTTTGCTGCTTTTAAAACATTGTGTTGGTCAAATGTGCCAGAAACTAATACCAGCCAAATTTGCCTCAAAGGTAATTTGAATTGTGTTATCTGGGAGCACTTAAAACTTCTGCCAGTATGAAATCAGAAAACTGTTAACAGAAGAATATGATTGTCATATGTGTTTTATGTCACTCCCTGAATGCCTACATGGCCATATCAAGACACATCTAGCCTGCAGAAATACCTCTACTGGAGCATCAGAAAAGCAAATGTAAGCTAACAAATAGTCAAGTGCATGCACGACACAGGGCACTGAGTTCCTTCAGATGGTGTTTTGAGGGCAAGACTTTTTAGCAGGAACTGTTGTGATAGGACAAGCACATTTTTAACCCACCTCCATTACTATTTCTGTAGAACTGGACTGCATCACTTTCATCCATACATCCATAAATGGGAGCAGGTTATCCCCACTTTTTGCTGTCCTCTAGCACAAAAGCTAAGGACATCTTCCCAGTTCCAACAAAACTGAAGCCCACAGGACTTTGCCTAAATAGCTTCTGGGAACCTGGCACTAAGAATTCTAGCAAGATCACATCGGACACTGGGGAAGAACAGAAGGGTGAAGTTAAGTCTCCTAGCTCCTAGGTCTAACCACGGGATCTCCCCTCCATGGGTGCTACAGCACAAGCCTTGATTTTGAATTTGCTCCAGTGTGAAGCAGAATAACTGCTCTTGCATTAGTACCTGTTTAGCATGAAATTCCTTGGAAGGGTAAAGGAGATCTTATCCCCTCTATCGCCATGGGATGAGATGACTTCATATGCACTCCAGTACTTCATATCATTGTCAGCGTTGCACAACTGTGCAAGCACAGCTCCAGCATCTCCCATTCAGGTCAGGGCTGTTTCTTCTTTCTTCTCTTCCTTCATTACTAGTTAGCTTAAGTACACATTCAGGTGTACAGAGATACTGAAACATCGAGGCAGTAGTCCAAAAAATAAAACAATGAATCACTGACCCAAACAAGAACAAATTAATTCAGTGGATAATGAGAATTATCCTATATTTTCCGAAGTGTAACAATTTTTTTCTGTTCCTAATTAGGTGAATAAGGAGAAGAGCCACTGCAAACAATTATGCTATTTTATATTAAGACACTGAAGTGGGTTAATAGACTTGGGAATATCAGAGACTATTAATTTAGTTTTAGAACACTTGTAGCTACTCTAAATGTACTGACATATCATAAAATAATTGGTTTGTACATCCCTAACATAAACAATCAGGACAAGAGTTCAAAATAAAAGCAACTCTATTCATTAAAGAGACGCATGAGAGAATTTTCAGCCTAACCAGTCCTTCCCACTGCACCACTTAATTCTCTTAGACACTTTGAAAACCAGAGAGGCAATCCAGTCTACTTCACAGTGGGATTCTTTTGACTCCATACCCCAGAAGGAAACTGAATAAACACATTTTTCTATGATACTAAGATAATACCATCCTTGGAGTAACAATAGATACTACTCAGACTGTTAATTCCAAGAAGGGGTCTCTTACATGTCTTTGGGCTATGCATGAAAAAACCCCTAGATTATTTAGAGTCCTGGGTTTGGATCTTGAGGTTTGCCCATGCAGAGTAGACTCTGGTACTCCAAGCACTGGTGGAAAGCAGCAAGAGCCAGGGTGTGAACCACCCCACTGAATATTCATCCTACATTCCCATGAAATTCAGTCACAGAAGCTAAGTGCATGCAAACAAGCTCTGTTCTTATTTCTCAACTACTTTGCCCATCCGAGAACTCCCAGAGAGCCTGGTCTACCTCAACTTTCTCACTAGTTTTCTGCTTGTCTACCAATTCCAGACCTAAAAATGCAACAACCATCCATTTTCAGAGCATTCTGTCTATGAATGACCTCCTTTCAGTAGCAGGGATCAACTAATCTCTTGTTCCCATTATACTGAGAGCTCGCTCTTCTTGGAGCCTGCTGCAGCCCAAGCAAACTCTCCCCTTCTGTTCCTCACCTTCAGCAGCGCAAAGTAAGAAATAAATCTGCTACTTGTAAAATGGATTAGAGGAAAGGATGTGTTTTAAGCAGATTTCAGCTAAAATTTTCAAAACTAATTGCTTGAAGTGATTGGGGAAGCTGATGGAATTAAATTGCTGTAGATTATTTTTCCTATTCTACAACAGAGATACCCGAGTGCCAAGGCTTTAGTACAATATTTTGCATATCAAATAGATACCAAATTGCTAGCACTAAAACATTATGCAGTCCAGTGAAGTACACTCTACATAGGCTGTACAGCAATTATATGGCCTTTCCAGCTAAGTACCGGTCAACTTTGTTTTCAGAGATCTTCATTATCTTTCCAGTACATCATCAACGTAACCTGAGCAAAACAAAGGCTGCTCCTTCAGCTTTCTAAAGTCCTTCTTAACATAAGATATTGACAAATTCAGGGCATGTAAGTAAGGGCATGCATGTTGTATGCTGGATGTCAACTTTCTATAGCATTAGAAAGTTATTTAGACTCATTTAGATTTACATGAGTGGCACAAAATGCCAACACTGTGCCTGCAACTATGTGCAGAGTGCAACCAGACTAAGAGCTCTGGGTTCCCACTCTGCTTCTGTCTGATCAGAGCTGATACTTTCAATAAAGATAAACAAAAAAGCTACATAACACTTTGGACACTTCAGCTTTGTCAATTAATAGCTTTCTCTTTCTTGCTGGGCAGTAGACCAATTCTTGGTGTCTCTCAGTTGCTGCCAGTATATTTCTGTTGACTCTTGGTAGTTATATCTCATTTTGTTCCTTTGGCATTTCTGATGTTATCTTCACCTGCTTATGTTGTCCTTTTATATGCTCCTTTAAACAGAGACTCAGCCTGAACTGCGTGTTCCCTTCTGTATATCAGGTCAGAGTTTTCATTGCCTGAGTTTTCCAATGAATCTTCATCTTTTTTTGTGACTCCATCTCTGTCCGTTATAACCATCAATTTTTTATTACTTTGTGCATAGTCATTAAGTTTTATCTCTGTTTTTCAGAAATCTGACTCTGCCACCATCTCCTAACTGCTTCACTTTTGCTTCAGCTTCCTCTATGCAATACCTTTTTGTGCTTACTTGTTTTGCATTGGCATTTACTCCAAAAATCTTTGGAGTAAACTTGTTTCTTTGAGTTAAATTTTTTGTCATCTAAGTGTATTTGGCTTTCTAGGATTTATTTTTTTCTTTCCTTATACTGAGCAACTTTTGCTCCCCTCCCTCTCCCCCCATCTTGCATTTTAGTTCACACTTCTGGGACAAACCATGCTTCAGAAGCTGTTTTTCCATCCATAACTACTTCCATATTTCTAAATGCCAAGTGTATTACTTTTCATTGCTGGACAAAATACCACATAGACTGTCAGTGCTTTAAAGGTTTACATTGTTTCTTGAAGTTTGTTGTGCAGGGGCTGTAAATGTGTACCCTGGTGAGGTGTAAGGTCAGACAGTCCACCTAATGATGGCAATTATACGAATCATGCAACTCATACAGCCTTCTGTCTTCTGTATGGAAGAAGTGATCTTTAGAGGAGCCTGTGTTTACTGGACAAAACTGAGAGCTAGCAAATGACCTATAATAACAGGCAGACAAACACTGATGTGGTCCCTTCCAAACCCTGATGGAGTCCCTCCTCTGTACCCCACCTTCAGCAACTGAGTGCAATCAGGTATATCTGGAGCAGATTGTCATTACCTGGAAAGGATGTGCCACCCAGCGAACTCAGATATTCAAAGGCTTGTCAGATTTCTACCAGGTAGAACACTGGGAGGTTCACTGCTGGATTCATTCAGCTGGCTATCATTTCATTGGAAGCTTGAACTGTGAACTTCCCATGTCAAGCAGACCTAACAACTTCCGAATCTGACTGTCCAACACTGTCATTGCTTAGCAACCACCTTGTCCTCAAGAACAGCAAAAGCTGGGAGTACACAGATAACACCACCGTTATTAGGGCTTATTCCCACCAATAGGATCCCTTCTCATTTCCCAGCTGTTCCCCTATCAAGCATTTATATTACCTTTAGTCCAAAGTTTTTTTTATTGCAGACTGGTGAAATAGATTTCTTTACATACTGCCAACAGCATAAACTGCACAAAGGCTCATGTCAAAGATGCTTATTATATGGCATCTTCTTTTGCATTAACAAGTCCTATATGGTGTTAGCTCCGAAAGCGACCTATTTTAATGTAAAAAAAAAAAGCAAAAAAAGAACATCCCTCTACACACAGAGACAAGATATCTTCTTTTCCCCAAGTTTTCCAGTTTTGTAACACTTACTGATGTGCCATGTCATCTCTGCTGTTTGAGATTTCTTCCTGGTAGCCGTCATAACTGGTGTTCCCACTGTTCACAGTGTCAGTACTGTGTCCAACATTCTAGTGTCACTAGGGGCATGGTCATGGAAATGGAGGGGTGTTATGCCGTGGTACGTGGAACAGTTTAAACAGGAATTTCCTCTTCTAGGGTAACAATTCTACACTGAGTCAGTAAAAGTCCTCTTTACAGAACCTTCAGAAATCTGACGACAAAGTAAAACACCTAGGTCATGTTTTGGAAGGTAATCTTGAAAGAGTAGGTTTTCAGAGAGGAAAGGAAGGTATGTACTATTTAAAAATCAGATGTTATAATTATTACTTAAGGTCACAAAATCTCAGTCAGTAGTTTCATACTTTCAAGATTTTCCAGCTGCTTATTTGTACTCTTTTCTTTTTTCTTTATTTTTTTTCCTTCCAGTTTATTTTAATACATGCTAACAAAAAAACAGGAAAAAAAAATCCTGTATGAGTCAGGAAACATCATTTCAATGAAAGTCTAAAAAAAATCATCCAAAATTTCCAGAGAGAGAGAGAGAAAAAGGATTTTGAAACACTGCTGCAGCTATCTCCACAACTATCTCCCTTTTCAGGAAAACAAGCTAAGAATGAGGCTCTTAGAAGCAAACCAATATTTTTTCCTATAGCTTTTTATTTGATCAGTGAGATAAGATAAGCATCCACAATCTGTAATGGAGTTTGGAATGAAAGCATCAAACCTAAGCCTCAACAGCTGTTAAAACAGATGACTTACTTGTACCTGGGCAGTTTGCTATAAAGAAACATAAATTTTAAACCAGACATCATTTAGATGTAGCACAGCACACGGCTTTACCCAGCTGTCTGTAAGAAAATTGTCTGAAAGCTTTTCTAGCAGAGTATCATTGAGGTGTTTTTCCATTTGAACAAAAGCAAAAATTCATACAAAGCACTGCTGTACAACAGTGAGGAATTATTGCATACTACACGTGCTTCAGAGTCAAAGAAACCAAACCTCCCTCAGCAAGATTTGTACGTGCTACATAGCCTGTTTAGACAAATGCAACTCAGTGTAACTGTAACGTGGAAATAAAGAAAATGAACACCAGGAATAAGTAGTGATGTGAAGTTCCACAGTGACCTAGAAGCAGAAATCAGAGCCCAGATATCTTGGGCTTTTTCTCATAATAAGCAGAAAGCAGCATAACTGGATTTTAAGCACCTCAAGACTTAGAATAATAGCATTGCAGCATAAATGAGACTTAGATTATAAAGTGACTTAAGAATCTATGTAAATGTTATATGTGGCTCAAGATATTTTTTTCAGGATAACACTGAGGCACTTTCTGCTGAGTGGTGAAATAACCATAGCGCATAATAATGTTTAATGACCTGTTTCAGAGCATTCATAGAACACAATACTAATTAAACTTCATTCCGATTCCTTGATGCTAGGCCTCTAACAGTTTATAGCGATGAGAAAGATCTAGCATTCCTGTCACTCAATACAAAGATTTCCATGGTTCTTGTGACTCTGAATCAGCAGCCAAACATAATTCTGAAAACAAAGTTAATGACTGCTAAAAAATTCTCCTCAAAACTCACTGCATGATGTTTTGCACTTGAATTTCATGCAGGTAGAGTATTTATGCACAGTTGCCCAGTTTCATTTATACCATTCATTCATAGCCTCTGCTATGTTAGGAGACCCTCTGTAGTCAGGGATTTTGAAGGCAAGGGTTTGAACATCAAAGAGCTTGCCCCATGGTTTTGCATCTATTTGATCCCACTGTATTTGTAAATGGAGAAAATCACTCAGCGCAAAGCATACGCAAAAAGAAGCCCGGATGCTTAAATCTAGAGTTAAATAGAAATACAGGTATTGCCATCCAAGACCTTCTTCCTTATTTTGGGAACACCTGATCTTGAAGATGGCTCACTTCTCAATCAGTGTGTCTCACAAGTGCCTAGAACCCCACCTCCAGAAGAAAACTCCCATATTAGGGGGCTGAGCAAGGCAGCACTTGCGTACCATCAGCCTCCATGACAAACCTGCCCTCTCTCTGTACAACAACTTTCTGGTCCAAAGCACTCACCCCTGAGGTGGGTACCTGGGTGCCACTCACCCCAGCCTATGGAAGTGCCATAATGATGATAGGTGGGCTACTGGCAGAGGAACTGGCAATGCTGTTAACCTTCCCTTTGGAAGCCGCTCCACTGCTAAAAAAGCACTAATGATACATATGTGTGAAGAATGAGACTGAAAACCAGCAGCTGATGAGGACACCATGTAACAGGACAAGGAAGGGAGTCCCCAGTTAATCTGGGAAAGGCCAGTGGCTTTAACCTGGTGCTGAGGCATACCCTGGGCTCAGCTGGGAAAGATGCACAGCTTCCCGAGGCAGGGTCTAAATGAGGGTGTGGAGATAGGTGTATTGCCCTGCTTTGCTTGCCATGCTCCAAAATCGAGGGACATAAGACATCTATCACTAAAAAGCCAGGAAGGTGGGGGAAGGATGATTCCCTGTTCTTGAGATAATCAATTTAGAGAGTACTGCTGCCACATGGAGTTGCTATGCCCTAATTTAGTCAACCAGAAGATAAGCACTGTGCAGGTAATCCCCTCGGCTCCTTCTATAGTCCGATGGAGAGAAGCAGGCATCTCTAGAAAACTATTTCTTCCATCCTGTCCTGGGTTCAGCAGTAGCAGTCATTTTTCTCACTCTTAGTAGCTGGTGCAGTGCTGTGTTTTTGACTTTCAGCCTGCGAACAGCGCTGATAACACCGATGTTTTCAGTTGTTGCTCAGTAATGTTTACTCTGACCAAGGACTTTTCTGAGTCTCACGCTCTGCCAGGGAGGAGGGGAAGCTGGGAGGAAGCAGAGACAGGACACTTGACTCAAACTAGCCAAAGGGGTATTCCATACCACAGCACGTCATGCCCAGTATATAAACTGGGGGCAGTTACCCAGAAGGCCCAGATCACCGCTCAGGTCGGGCTGGGTATCTGTCGGCGGGTGGTGAGCGGTTGTATTCTCTCCCCTTGTTATTTCCTTTATCATTATTATTATTGATGGTAGCAGTAGCGATTTGTGTTCTACCTTAGTTACTGGACTGTTCTTATCTCAACCTGTGGGAGTTACATTCTTTCAATTCTCCTTCCCATGTCTTCAGGAGCAAGGGGAGGAATGGGTGGGAGTGAGTGAGCGGCTGCATGGTTCTGGGTTGCCAGCTAGGCCTAAACCACAACACATCCCAAAACTAATATGTGGAAAAAATACTTTCCTTAAGTGCTTGTTTCTCCACAATAGTTGTAAGAAGTTCTGGGTGATAATCGCAGAGGTAGACCTCTGAAGTGGGGTGAGACGAACTCCACCTGTAATTATCTACAAAAAAAATCATCCCCTAATTACCAATAATCTATCATTAAAAGTCATAACTATTTCCCACG
The DNA here is from genome assembly GCA_026283785.1 of Coracopsis vasa. Classification (NCBI taxonomy): domain Eukaryota; kingdom Metazoa; phylum Chordata; class Aves; order Psittaciformes; family Psittacidae; genus Coracopsis; species Coracopsis vasa. Next base: position 29,859 of record JANHGB010020252.1, read on the forward strand.
GTTTTTGTAAGCAGGAATGTAGAGTATTTATTCTAGTGCCCATGACTGCTAGACAGCATTGAAATCATCAGGTCTTCCTCAGAATAGGTATTTAATTCAGCACTCTGATGCTCATACATCTCTGTAATGCTGTAATTGCTGCAAAAGACATTCGGATAAAGAGGAAAGTATTCATCCATGCCATACAACACCATAAAAAATCACTGACCTCACCCCTCTTCCAGTATGACTCAAAAGCCAAACCAAGAGGAACAAAAAGCTCCCACCAAAGCTGCAGTAAAACACATTTTCTCATGGTGTTGCTACGGCCTTTTATAGCTCCCCATAGCGACTGACAGTGCTTTTGAGAGCTGTGCAGAGAAGCAAGAGGAACATTTCTGGTTCTGCATCACCTCAGCATCAGTGCTCTGTTAATGTGTTTTCCCTTTCAAGTAACCATCAAATAGACAGTACAGTGCACTTGAGCTAATTTTCCCTCCCAAACAACAGGTAGCTGCCTCACTTTCTGCATGTAGAAAATAAAAGGAAAAGATCATCTATACCCAGAACAGTCTGCACAGAAAGCAACAGTGGCATTAAAGGACCTGGTGTGCCTCCATATACTTGTTAGTGCTGCAATATCAAAATATTATGTTTCACATGCAAGTGAAAACAGAATTTTATTCTATGGTAGGGGCAAGAAAGCAATCGGATACATACCTTTTTCTAGCAGTCCACTGAAAGGTAAAGTTTGACCCTGAAGGCAAATGGGATAACTTCTGGCAGTACCTTTAGGATGAATCTTTCTCTCCCTGCCATAAATCAGTAGTAAACTGCACAGTGTTATGCTGGAAAGCTCTAGCATTTTTCCACACAGGCAGGCAGTTCAGTAAAGCAACTAAGGTGTCCATTGAAGGTTTCAATGTCTTGACATGATCTCTCACATACCTTTTTTACTGCCATAAACCAAAACAACATGAGAAATATACAGCTTAGTATAGCTGATTAGTTAAACTATTTGGTGGCGCTCTCTTCCCAGATAACATTAAATCACTTCTTTTGAAAATAAGATGAAAATCTGCAATTATTTAATGTACTTTAATTATTCTGAGCAACTAACTGAGTCGTCCTTGAGTTCATATAATTATAGTTGAACTTTACTTTGGGTTCTAAAAGGGAATAGACCTGTAACAACTTCATTACTGAAAATATTCTTGATGACAAAGCACAATCAACTGAAAAGTGAAGAAACACAAATAGAGGCACTGTGTTTTCTGATCAATGAGATTGCCTCAGTGTGAGAGTCTAGAAGCACATTTATTTTTATGCTTTTTAAGGATTATGGACCAGGCACAGAAGTATCTTCATCAGAAAGTTGTCCTACTACTAAAACATTGACAATCATTGCATGTAATTTACTGCAGTATTACAGTATGGGTTTTTTTTAATTATAAATAATATAAACGTACTTATAAAAGAACAGAATACATGGTATTCTACCACAGAGTAGAGCAGAATGTAGAGTAGAATATATGGTATTCAAATAGAATACATGGTATTCTATTTTAGCTAATATATACTCTAAAATATAGCTTCCTCTCCAGAAAATCTGTTGGGAAAACTATTTCTTTGACATGAAAGATCAGATTAAAGACTACAAACAAGTTTAAGAAAAGTGATGAAACTTTATTCAATGACACAGAGAACAAGCAATTCCTTTGTTCATCTGATGTTTTCTGGATTCATGGAACCAGAGCAGGAATAACATCTCCCAACTACATTTCTTCATTAAGAGTATTCACAACAGTTTTGGCAGGAAATGTCACCACATACCACCACACACTGTCCATGCTGTGAATGTCAGTGATAACAGCTTGCAAAGAAGGCTGCTGTATTGTTTAATGAAATATTCAAATGGTTGCCATTGATGCTTGCATTTTTTCATGTCCGGTAGCAGAGAGCTACCAAACAAAACCAAATGTTGACATAAATGACATCCTTTTGGCACTCTGAAATTAAATTTACTGAAACAATGATTCATTTGTCTCAATGCTTCTAAAGTCACAAATCCCACGGGAGGCAGCTTGGCAAGAGTGACAAGTGAAAAAGCTTTTACAAAACACCTTTTTGCATCTGATGCCTATTTCCCCATCCCATAGGTAGAAGTTTCAGAGAGGTGGCAAGGGGAATTGTTATGATGATGACCTGAGAAATGTTTTTTATTTGTGGGCCTGTCAGGTCATTTCTCCATCTTAAATAACAGTTATTTGGAGGGACATAAGGGCTATGTCCTAAGACAGTGGGCTGGTGAAAAGCAAGCAGCCCTAGACAAATTTCATCCAACCTCTGCCTTTCCCTCTCCTGCAGTGAAGTACTCTCCCCTCTAGCAACTCCATCAACATTTTGAGTGGGGAAATGAGGAAAAAATAGAGACTACACAAAGGCTTGGTGTAGGGAAAGCGCAGTGCAAGTGCTGTACAGATACTCACGCTCCTCCTGCTAGCCTGCTTCCTATGCAATCAGACATTGAGCAGAGAGGTCTCTAGTATACTGCTGTACCCCTAGTGTGATGTAGGTTTTTAGGGATGTAAGGAGCAACCCAGGATCACCACATTCATCAGGAACAACCGGTGATTACAGACAACAATAAATTTCAAACCCACCATGCTTCTGAATGCACAACACGTTTGCCACATCCTACAGAGCACTGATATTATTTACTGTAAACTATTCAGTCTTTGCTAAACTGAGAGGTACAAGTAATAACAGCACAGCTGAATGAATTTGATATACTTACCCAAACCCAGATCGAAGCTGTGATGCTCTTGTTCTCTGGCCAATATCCACGATAAAACAAAGACTGTTAGTTATGAAATATAAGCTCTACTTTAGCAGGTTGTTTTTCTCTAGTAAATGCCATTGCTTTCATAAACACATCATTATAGGCTGGCAACAGTCTAAAAATGCTTATACATCATTACAATGGAATTTATTCTATTACCGCTTAGTTTAAAAGCAGTATTCAAACATGGATTGTGTGTGAATTCTGTTGCAATTGGGTAAGCAAACTGTGGATGATTAAAATTCCTATGGACCTGCAGCCTTCTTAAGAAACAGTGAAATAGGTTGTCATAAATATGCCTGTGGAATATTATGAAAACATTCTCTAGTCAATGTGCATTCAGCAGGAATATTGCATTCATGTTATTTTCATTTTATTAATTTTATTATGGAAATCAGAGCTTCATTACAGTGCAACAAGAAATACATAATAATATAAAATTTCAAAGCACACAAATAAAATTATGCCTTACCAGCTTTCATTTCCCCACAGCATTCTGCAAATAATATAAACAGAAGTTGTGTTTCAGGATCGGTGTGGCATAACCAATTTTGCTCAGGCACAAAGCCAAGAAAACACAAGTTCTAATCCCTACCCTTGGGCTCTCAATTCAACACTGCACTTATGTCCCTATGTAACTTTAAGAAAAAGCAGTGCTGTTGAAGTCAATGAGTCTGCTTCACCATTTGTGCATTTTCCAAGTGCCCTGCTCAGCTGAGGTGCTAAGCTCCTTCCTGTAATTTCCTTGTTCCACTTGTAATAGGAGCAATACTTAACTGTCACAGTAGTGCTGTGAGGCTCCTCATCTCTATTTCTGATGAACTATTACAGCCCTAACACTATGGAAGAGCAATGCTTCGTGGTCTTTAATATGCTTACTTATTTAACATAAATTCCATTTTACTAACATAATGTCTCCTGATTTTAAGGAGTGCCTCCCTTTCACATTAGCAATACTGGAGTTGTTAGTACAAGAGTGCAACTGAACTCCCCTCCCACCCTACCAGCCTTTGGTGAACTCACCTGGACTCTGCTACAGTCCCTCTGCTGCTTTGTACATACCATCGCTGTCTTCCTGAGCTTTTTATTTGAAAGGTTGAATGTGTATGCAGATACAGCATCATTTTACAGTTGGACCAACACTGCCTTCGCCGTGTCCCCACAGCTTTGCATCTGGTGACTATCTGCACCTTTAAGTCTCTCCCTCTTGCTTTGTACTAGCTCTTGTCCCAGTTCCAGGAATTCCTTCCTGCTCTTGACATCAGCCAGCTCAGGCATCTTTTTTATCCCTGTTACTAAGACTGTTCTTCACAATCATCATCCTGACCGTTGTGACCCACTCCTCCAACTCCCATACTTCCATCACTTTGCTAACTTTAAGGCTAGCACCACACGGAGTCCCTCAGTACATCTCTGATCGTTGCCTTACCCCTGCCAGTACTGTCAATGTCCACACAGTTTTCTTGCTTCTTTCTGAAGTACTCACCATTTTTTCAAGCCATCTCAATTGTGTTTATTGGCTTTTTTAGCTCTCACTACCTTCTTAAAACTACACTCTTCCTTTTGACAATAAGGCAAAATATGAGCTGAAAACTTTGCTTTTCTGTAAAATTCATTGTTATCCTAAGCTCTCATTCACTTCAACTTAATTCTCCTATTTCTTCATGTCTTTCCCTTGGTTGTTCATGACTACAGCAACATCTGCAATAGGTTTCCAAACCATAATTAGCTTTTCAAAAGGCCTGTGAAAAGTCAACCACAATTTGCTGGGTCCAAACAACATGCTCATCCCTTCTAATCTTCCCCATGTGGGCATCCTCTGTTGGAAGCACCCAGGAAGCCAGCAGCTACCCATGCTTTGCTTTGAGGAAATGCTACTGTCCCATGATCTTAGGGTTCAACATTTCATAGACACTAAGGAGCATCAGCAGGTTACTCCTCATTGTCGCTTGGATATTGTTATGTGCCCGTGGCTGCTGTGTATATTCTATTTTGATAAAATACAAACCCTTTTAAATTACTTCAGATCTATAAGGAGGAGTAAAAGCCCATAATGTTTGAGCAGCAAGGCTGAAACTGATTCGAATACACCCTAATGATGGCAACAACAGACAATAAGGCTCCCTGATTTTTTCAGAAGTTGCTTTATTCTATGTGTTTTCAGGATTCAAAGCACTGAAAACCTGCTTTCAAAATATTGCTCTTCATTACTTCATTATATGATTGCAAATTTTATTAGCTGCATATTCCGGTTTTGCACCAGAAGTGTCAAAACCCTGTCAATGGAGTCAAGACCTGTTTCGCATGTAAATACTGGACTCGTCTCACAGCTTCCCAGCAGGGAAGACTTAGTAAACATCTACTCGGTAATCATTTTCTTTCAGACATCTGGCCTCATTATTGCAGCTGGACTGCTATGTTCTGGTGAATCCAAAACTGGCTTTGATGTCCCTTCTTTGAGATAGCCTTACACTTAAATATGAGTGCTTAGACTTCATTTAAGAAATTAAGGTAGGCTAACTGCAGCCCCTCAGTCCTACAACACTGACAGCAGTAGGTCTTGGAGGGTGCTTTCAGTGAGAACTGAGGGCCAGAGGAGCAATCTGCTGCACTGATTCACACCCATGTAACTCCATTGATTTCCTGAAAGTTTCACTAGCATATACTCAGCACAGGAAAGCAAAACTCAAAATCATTGACTTCCCTACCACACAGAGGAGTCTGAGATAAAACGCAAGATGCAGCTGCTATACAGTGACATGGTCTGCATTCATGCCTTACTGTGTATAAACAGAGGCAGGTAACCAGCTTTCTACTTTCAGCACACTTTCCAGTACAAGCTCACAACATTCACTTCATTACAATACTTTCATTAATAACCATCCATACACAGGCTTGCATAGCTGTATGCACCTGGAGCAGCATCAGAGCACAAAAGCTTTTAAAGCATTACTTCATTGTAGTGATGAAAATATTTCAGCCACTGGCAGGTAGTGGACCGGTGGTTCAGGATCACTGTTTCGTCTGGAAATGAGAAAATATTCACACCCTGGGCTGCATCCTTCCCCTCTACTTCATTGGTGAGGTGAGACACATTTGGTGTGCTGGGTCTAGTGCTGGGATCCTCAGTGCAGGAACAACATGGACTTACTGAAGTGAGTACAGGAAAGAGCCACAAAGATGATGAAAGGATTGGATCACCTGTCATAGGAGGAAAGGCTGAGCACAGCACTGTATCAGGCATTTCCTCAAATACAAATCACAGCATTTCAGCTATGGAAAGATTTCTAAGGTTTCTTATGTCAGACTAACCTTAGCATTGCATTGCGAAACAAACTCTTCTCAGAGAAACACAAACACCACCAGAAATGAAAAGGAGACAGGACCCCACAAAGCTCTAATGGTCTAAGTCCTTGCAAACTTCACTTTTCTACTGTGAAGTTGGGTATAGGACAGAAGTGAGACAGAAAGGTTTAAGCAAAATAGCCTTTCTGCTGGTTTTCACCTTCCATCAGGTTAGACTTTATTCCTAGTTTGCTGGGCTTTCCTTAACTATCTAGACAGTACATTTGTTGGCCTCATGCTTACATAGATCAGTTCAACACTCTCTCACATGAGGACTTTCTGTGTAGCTACATACTTAGTTATTGTGCTGGCCTTCTCACATCTTTGGTTCCCATTGTACCAATGCCTGTCATCTGTCTGAAGACCCTGCCCAGTGACTTGCTAGCCAAACCACTTTTCAGACAGTCTTCAACAGCAAACATTCAACACCAATGTTACCGAAAAGTACAGAGGGACCCATTGCATCAAGTCTTCAAACCAGATAGAATTTAGCATTTTAAATAACATATTGTCCAAGCTCTTCCCATTCTGGGAAAAAGGATGGCATCTCAGCATAGCCCCCCACCTTTACTTTTATCTTTGATGCTTCAGAAACTGAATAACACTTGTTATAACATTTGCATGTTATTTTTTTTCTCTTTTTTCCCTACAGCAGACTCCTGTGAAATCAATATTCTCCCAGACTGAATCCTACTCAACCACCCGATCTCTGACAAGTCTACCAAGGAAGCAGAAAACAATCAAAAAAAAATGAGAGGTCCTAGATGCCTCTAAATAGTTAAGCTTGAAAACTCAGAGTGGAGAGAACTTTCCACAGCTCATGAAAGAACAGGGCAGACAATACCGTAGAGCCTTACTTCAACCTGAAAGCAGGTGAAACAGCCTCCCAGCGCTATAAAAAGCTGTGAAAAGCTAAAAGGAGCAGTAGTTAATAGAGATGAGCACCAGAGAACTGTTAGAAAATAAAATATGCTCTATTAAACCTCCTCCTTCATCACTACAGAGTAGTTTCAGTCTTCTTTTCTTACTAAAACCACCCTATGACCCTTCATGAGCCCTAAAACCGGGTGTCTAACCACAGACAAAACCAATACCTGCTTTGGTACAAGCAGTTAGAGACTGCAGGGGGCCCGCTGTCAGAGCTCTGTCTTCCCACGCACACCAGCGGCTGACTGGACGTCCCTGGCAGCACAGTGGTAATGGCTTTACCAAATTTTTATGTACATGTTATTAAAACTTTAATTTAGAGAGTTGCACACAGGTTCTGTACTGGATGTACAACTCCCTGTTCATCAACTTGCAAACTTGGTCTATTAAACACAAAATGAAGAACATAAGAATATGGTCATAACCCGTAAAATGAGCAGTCTTACTTAAGGTTATGATTTTTATGATATTAAAAAAACCACCCAAACAGTTAAGAACTACAATATTTCTATGAAATATTTATGATAATTTACATTCATCAGTTTGAGTCCCACTTTTCGAGACTAGCCCCATGAACAGAGTATGCAGCACCCTGATTGTGGATGCCTGGAAATTGCCATTTGTTACTGAAGAGTCTTGGGGTTCTGCATAGAATTTCGCCTTGCATTAGCCCCAGCAAGGAATGCAGGCTTATGGACTCATGGTATTTTTCTTTCTGCAATGCTAGGTTTTGAAAATCCTTTGCACTTGGAAACAACAATTCTGCTTCTAGGTGAATTCTGTTTTGTGCATCATTCAAACAGCTAATGTTACCATGTAATTGCAAGGAGACTTTCCTATAAGAATGGCTGAGAGAAACCTTTCTTATGAAAGACTGACTGGTACCTCAGAAATCTACGAATGGCTTCTTAATCTTTCCAATAGACCGCATCTGCAGAAAAAAATAAAAACTTGTGATGGAAAAGAAAGCTTCATTTCAGCAGTTCTCAGTGAGCAAACTTTCTGCGGCCTTCAGCTGAGACATTAGAGCAGGCAATTAGGCCTAAGGATTGCAAACAGGTTCCTGTGCAGAACAAAGAGAAGTCATCACGCATCACGACTCTTCACAGGCTGAAAACCAAGCAAAGTATTTGCAGAACTGAAGTCTAATGTGCCTAATGAATTAATTCCCTTTGCTACTGAAAAAATAATTAAGACAAACAATTAAGCCATTTCCATTTTAAAATTAATGCTGACTATGTAAGTGGATGGTTTTCGCAAGTAATTTTCTAAATTTTAAGAACTACTGTTAGTATAAGTCAAAACCAAATATAAATGAGCTACTGTGCATAGGTAGAGAGCAGACGTTACAAGTAGTAATTTTCCTACGTTATCAAACCCAGGGTAAAACCTTATTTATAAGCAGAGATAATATGTACAGGAACTCTACTGTACGTGTGAAAATATTTAAAAATTTGCCTACAACCATAAACCCAAATTTTCTAACAATTTGAGAACAGCAAAGTAACAGCATAGTACGCAAGTACTCAGATTGTTGAGAGAATGCTATCAAATATCCATTTGCAGAACATGTTCACATTGCATTTTCAAATGTTTGTGAAAACATCTCCTGAAACACTCAGGCATAAGAAATTAAATTCTATGTTGTTTTTTTTATTTTGAAATGGTAGCTCCTGCTGTAATCAGATGGAGGAGTTTACAAAGATAGACCAAAAGAAACTAAGACTCCAAGTAGAGAGTTTCACATATTCCTCTTTTTTTTTTTTCTGTAGTGCCATCTTTCAGACATTGTGGATATTATCTTTCTCTAATAATTGCAACTGAGTATGGGACACCCATTCTTCCCCAAAATTGTATTTTTGCAGCTAATGTATTGCAATTACTAATTATTTTAATAAATTGGCTATCACTAATTAGAGCATCTATTAAACTATCATTGTTGGATCAAGTGGCTTATTTCATTTAATCTTACACTGACTTGATGAAAGTAAGAATATTTCAGGAATAATTCCACGGTCATTTGTAACACAGCTCCATTCACAAGCCATGGGTAATTGCTTCTAACTGCTGCTGGGTTTCATCATGTATGTTTCATAGAGCAATGATTGAAAAGTTAGGCCCATCAGACTAATATATGTGTAAACATGGCAGTACTGCTTAGCTTCAATGTATGGAGGAAAGCAGTAGATAGCTATACCTTGTGAGAATATCCACAGAATAAAGCTGACGGAAGTAATCTGCTCAAATCCATTTTCCTCCCACGTAGAGTGTCACCAGAGCATCCAGTCTCAGTCAAGAGCAAACAAGGAGATAAATGGGTTTATACCCTCTAGCTGTTTGCGTTTTTGCTGATTGTATTTTGATTTCTGTATTTTTTATTACAGAAAGATACAAGGTTCATTAGAGAAAACCTTTTTCATTGGCAAACGCACACTAATCAGCGAAGAGAGATGAGAAGATTTTACTCCTTAATGAAGCAAAAAGAAGTTACAGACATAACATGAAACATCTCCAAGGATGTGATACTTCAGTTAGGATATTTCACTTACATACTTCTGTTAAGACAAATGGCAAGACTACCACCTGAAAAACAATTTTAAAGATTTAGTCTTGTTTATCTTACATAGGTATCTTAAATAAGTTTCTCAGCTCCCAACACATAGGCCATGTTAGTTATAGAGTAAGTATCCACAGACACTTCACAAACCATGTGGTAGCATGGTACCCTAAGGTCAGGATAGCAAATGTCTACCAGCAGCCAGTAATGAGCAAGAAGGCTGTCTGATAAGCAACAAGATATATGTGCATAAAGGGGCTGGCACTCAGTAATACCCACATACTTATTCATAATCACTTCTATGTTCCTGAGCTACAAATGAGCACAACATTTTTTACCGGCATTACCATCAAGTTGTCCCCTTGAGACTTATTCATCCTCATCTGTATTTAATTCTTCACAGTGTTTAGAGAATAACATGAATCTGTTACTAAAAAGTGAAAATAGGCATATTGGGAAAACATAACTTTCCCATTGCTTCTATGGGCCATTGTGGCATGCCTGCTGGGTGGCTTGACAGAAATTCAAAGATGCTTCTGATGCTAAGACACATCTTTTGTGAAAAGCATGCTTAAAGAAAGTATTTTGCAGAGCTAGTGATTTAGAGAGTTTCCCCAATTGCTCAATTTCTGATAGACATCACATCGCAAACAACTTCTCTGTTAAACTTTCTGCAGATAGCCCATTCAGTTGCTTTGTTCATTCAAAGGCGTATCAGCTGATTTAATATATCACCTTTCTTACTTGAACTCACTTCAAAGCCCTGTGTGCCAGTAGATCCAGCAGATGCATCTGCTAGACTTAATATTTACCCGAAGTACTAAATTGTACTTCAGCTTAATAGTGTCTTAATATGAGCACAAAGTAGGCATGCTTAACCTGTAACTGCTTTGAAACAAGGGCCTTTGTATCAGATCAGTAAGCTAAACATCCAGAACCTGGTACCTCAGGAACACATGGCCCTGTACAAGTTAGGAACCAGTTTTTCAGAGCTTCATCCTTCACGAGACTCTGAGTCAGTAACATGGAAAGGCTCTCTTCTTGCTATCAATGAACAGCTGAAGACACTCCAGAAGTTCATGCCCAGAAATACATCAAAGAAGCTCAAGATGCTGTGCCAGAGAGACTGCAGAGCCCCAGATCACGGCATCCTCCTAGTAGGTTAGAGGTGACACAGCACAAGACTGTCAACAACCTAAGGGCCTAGCAAGACTTGGAAGGATTTAAAGGCGAGTAAAACAATGTGGAGATTCGTCCTCTTCCTTTGCTAAAAGCAGAGAAGGTAGAAGACCAAAAGAAACTAATCTCTGTGAAGCTTAAAGGCTCCCAAAACTTCTTTGTCAGCAGATAGAGTAAAGCCAGCAACAGATGAGAGCGCAAGGGAAAATGAGGAGATTGTCCTGATTTAGAGAGGTGACTGCTTCCTTTTTGACCAAGTTCTGTGTGCTTGATGTCTTTTCCAGGCAGGAAAATAGACAGACTCACTGATTTCCTCTCTTCTTCCTCAATGTTAAAACAAATTAAGCCCTGACAGCATTTTATTCTCTTCATTTAATGATCCAGCACAATCTAAATGAGCAGCAGTTTCCCTTCATATGCCACAGGGCAGGTCCTGTGTGAAGAGGGTGCTAGTGAGGAGGGGAGCCCACCACTGTGTTCTGCATAAACCATGAGTGCCTTGGCCTCCTAAGGGATGCTAATTCCTGTGCAGCCAGCCAGTCTCCAGTACCTAGCTCTAACAGAAAGGATGATGCAATGTCACTACCACACAAGGTCAGTACCCACATGACACACTACCAAAAAGAGCTGGCAAGCCCTCATTGCTGCCTTTGACAATCAGTTTCAGTGGAGCATAGAACATTAGCCCCTCATCTACTGAGAAGCATTATTGCATAAACCTAGCAGATATTTCACCCTCTCGCAGAATGAAAATCAAGCGAATGTAATGTCCCCTGGACATTCAGAATAGAAATGTAGTTTCCAGATAACATAATCACTACAGCACGTGACTGGTGCTAGAGCTCAGTAACTGAACAAATATCTTTCTATCTTTAGGTTTCTAAGTCATATCCAGTCTGGAATGAGAGCAGCTGTAAATTACTACCATGTATGATTGTGCCATGGGCTATCCCTTATGAACAGTTAATCTCAAAGCATTTCTGTTTGTCAGCATTACCCAGGAAAATAGTCACTGGTGACTTTCTCAAGCTGAAAAAGGAAAAGAGCTCATAGGCTTTAGATTCACATATACTTTTACAAAACAAAAGATACAATTATATTCATCTTCCCAAACAGCAAACCTAATGCTCTCTTCAGACATAAATCCACTAATGCAAGGATATCATTCTCTGTCAGTTTTGTGCAGCAACTGCCACCATCTCCCAGTTACGTGGAAAATGAATACAGAGTTGTCACATCCCCACATCTGTGTCACAGAGTTGACGCATCCCCTCCCTGCATTATAAAGCCCAAAGAGTCTTTCATGCTGTATTCAATACTGTTTTGGAATGTCCTTATCCCTTCCTTTGCCAGATCTAAGTCACAAACTGCACAGCAATATCACTGACTACCTGCCTAAGTCTGTGCTACCTACCACATGTTGTTGATATGATAAGTAACATAACGGAGAGTTCTCTGCTTGAGCACATCTGACCTTGACAGGTAGAGAGAGCCTTTAGAAACACATAGCACGTCTGCAGAGTGATATATAATGCCCGTGAATAGACATATATAATGCCCATGAAAAGACATGTTCTCCAAGAATATGAAGGCAAGTTTTGTAAAAGTTCACAGGCTGCATAACACTGCCAGTTTCTGTGGTGGTTTCTGAATGGAACTGTCACCAGCATTTTGTCAGTATATGTATCCCTTGGTTCAGGTTCTCTCTACATGGCTACACCCCTACTTCCAGAAAGGCCATTATTTTGAAACTACAGACTCTTGCAGCTTAAAGACTTTGCTTCTTTGAAAAGTACTTTTCTTTCTGCTGTGCTGCAGGCCAAGGCAGTCTTTATACACACAAAAGCTTGATCTCTAGGGACAATGTGAATTCAGTGTTCCAAATAATATGCTCCCTTACTACATTAAATACTTTGGGTTTAGTTTTAAAAATAATGGCAAAGTTCATCTTTCTAAGCTCTGCATTCAACACTGAGAAGCATACTGAAAGAGGATCAATGCCTTCTTTCTCCTGCTCACACAAGTCTCACTACAAACACCTAACTGGACAGAATTTCTATAAGGTGATGTACTGGTGCTACTCTGGAGTGGGCTGACATCAAAAAGTTGACTCCCAAACACAGTTTTTCAGGAGGATAAAAAATCAGACGCTTACAAAGTTGGATGGGCTTTTTCTACTTAGTAGCACAATAGTGCTGGTCTGTTCTGCATTAGATTAATGTTGAGATGCTGAGGAAGCACCTTCAGCAAAATGTGCTTTCACAGCCAATAGAAGACAAAAATTGGTCTCCCATAGTTGAACCTTAAACGGCAAGGTTCTCACTAGATTAGAGACTTGCTCTATGTCAGGTCAACCTAGGACCTTTACGCATTAACTTCGAGATGATTGACAAGGATGCTGGCCAGCAACGTCAAAGTCTCTGATGCACACCTCTAATTCTAAGTAACTCAACTCTCACATTCTTATCCTATTAGTCTAACCAGAACATTAGCTGCTTTTAAGTGTGGCAGTGCTTTATTTAAGTTAACAGACAGTAGTCTCATTCAAATTACTGTTCTGGATTGAAGACCTGTTAAAGCTATCCAATTTGTTTTAAGAACTCAGTAAGTCTTCTTATGAACTTACAAATTATTTTAATGATTTCTGTACAGATACATTAGCTTATGAAGTCAATTGTTAATCAGTAGTCCATTATCCATTTTACATATTTGCAACACAGCCTAATAAAACAAGTGTAGAGTCCAATGCTATCTATTGGCACGTTTGTATTGATTTTGCTAAAAATTTTCAATTAAGGCACTATAATGTCACATTTCCAATACGGTTCAAAAGCAGCATTTTCACATTGCCAATATGGTTAAAAACTTCTATGAAAGGCCTTGATGAAAGATTAAGACCAGCTCCAAAAAGACATTGGAGATGAGCTCTCAAACAGATAAATCAAGACATGCTTTACTAGCTGTTATGTGATATGAAGTATTTGATGTACTTTATAAATGCTTTGCAGCTGGATGTTCCATTTCCCAGCGAGAGTGAAATTACATTTTTTGTAACTGTAAGTTTTCTATCTTTGCTGATTGGTAGAAGTATAAGCTGTGCTCTTTCTTCAATGTAAGCAGTGTATAGAAAAAGGCTATATAAGTGTCTGAGGATGGCTGTTTAATACTTCAGATGTGCTATGAAGCCTAGACCATGAAGATGATTACCCATAATTCTTTGTATAATGATTGCCTTTAAAAGTTTTCCTTTTGCTACTGTACTATATAGTGGATGCACCAGTTCATTCTTTCTCCAATTATTCAGAGATGGCTGCTATTTAATTGGCTTCAGTGTCAAGTGGGAACATAATATTTTTATAGACTACCTTAATGCTAGCAAACATGGCTGGCTTAGGGAGCAATAGAGAAAAGCTGATAGACTTCAATGCTTTTATATTTGACAATAAAAAAGGTGATCTGAAAAACTTCTGCAAAGCTAGCATTTTTCTCTGAGAGCAGACCTGATTTCCCAATGCTTCCCATCACTTTCACATGGCATAGATGTATTTCAAATAAGATACAGAGATTTGTAAGTGTTGGAATGCTCTTGGGAAATCAGGGCCAGTGCTTTTAGCAATGATAAGTTAAAATTAAGAGAGGATTAAATTATTTTGCAGTGAGGTTAAGAAAACCAGTGAGGAAAAAAAAGATTCCATGGATAGGAAAAAGAAGAAAACAATGCTGTCTATAACAAAGGCACAAGCAAATTTAGTGAAAAATTTGACTGTTTCATGCTGTGTGGGAGTCTTCTCCAGATTCCAAAGAACTGTCAATTTCTATTTCATACTTAGTATTTCCAGCCTATTTTGAGTCCCTAAATGCTACTGAAGGGGGACCCCTACTTTCTTTCAACTCCTGAAGTAACCCAATTGACAGTAGAATTATTGACTTACTGTACTGACCTTGAGAGCCTTAAAGCAGAAAGATGCAGTTTCAACTGTCTTTAAGAACAGTCCTGGTAAAATGAGCTGAATTACACAGTAAAATATGTTACCTTCAGATCATCAAATGCACCCAGAAAACTTGAGGGATCAGCTCCACTCATAAGATAGATTTCTATTTCAAAGCAAAATAGTGGTATTCAAATAGCTACATTAAGAAAGCATCATACACATTAGAGATCTGCTCTTTTTTCTGGCCGTATTTCAGAATGAGAAACCCTGAGCATTGGAAAGCAAAGCCTTGTTTACAGAGCTCTTCCTGGATATCTTAATAAAAATACTTGAAGCTTTTCATTTTATATGCACCACGTGGATTCAAGTACACTGATAAGGCAGAGTGCATTGAAAGCTGAAAAGGCAATAAAAATTGAAATCTACTAACCTTCTACTTCAGTAAAAATAAAAAGTCACCCAAAAGCAAGCTCTTAGTTTTCAAGGATTGAAGTAGAGCCAGATGTGAAAGCAGCGAAACTTTGTGCTGCTCTGAACTTTCCTCTCTGCAACTTAACATAAAGAAATACAGCATTTAACTAAAATCTACAAAGTTTAAACAAATATAAGAATCAGAAGAATAGAAACAGGAAGGTCCATGAAACAGCACTCTACAGACATTTATCCACATGATATGGGTTGTAACTTGTGACCTTCATTATCACCATTATTGATAAGAATCCTTTAATATATTTTTCTTCTTAGTATTATTTTTGCACATTTAAAAGCCTATCACATCAGCCTGGTGTCAGAGCTATTCTAACACCAGGATCCTAATATGAATAATTTATCCAGATATGCTTCATTGAATACTCTTAAGAAAAACCCAACAAAACTACCCAAGGTGCAAGCCCAACCAAGGTGACCCCAAAATACTTCAAAAGTAAGGCTGAAAATTTTAAACACAGTTAGTATGGAGAAAGCAAATTTGTACATTTAAAAGTTCCCCCATTTGGATTAATCTTGATCTTAATTCACCATGTTTAACTTCCTAATAGTCAGCTCTTTATTCCCAATGATAGGATGCATTCATTAGATAAAATATGCCAAACCTGAATATATCAGCAATTTCTTGACTACAGGGTTTGAAGGCTTTTGGTTACCTTATTGTCTGCAATGGTAGGAACATGCTATTTATTGCAAAATAATTACAATCAACTTGTTTGCCTTACGTCTGTAGGGAAAACCATACTCAGTAAGGAATTTAGGCTCCAGCATCAGCAGATACTTGGAATTTCAAGGCAAATATACAGTGCATCATTCAACCAACTTTGTCAACAGTGGACAACTTGCATTTGTGTGTTAAATAAGCAGCATGTAATTTATGACTGCATAGACTGGAAATGTGTTCCTTTGTGAACTTACAAATGCTAACTGCAATTCAAAATATCTACTTTTGCGAGTTAAAGTGGTACACAAAATTAATGTTTGTAGATATCATATTTATTTTTGTTAAAGTCTAATACAGGAACCTAGAAATGAGGTTGGAGGTCTAAGAGTTATTCACTGCTGCGTAATTACTCATAATTCATAATAGTACATGGGCATGAGATACACTAGCAGTTCTCTTATGGAAAGCTTATACTTCTTTTAGTATAAAGCTGTCCCACTCTGGTTCTATCAGTTAGTGAAATTTAAAGACTGAACTTGCTTTCATGGAGCTTTATGCACATACCAGAGCTTCATTAGAGCACCATATACCTAAGTGAAGCATCCTTTCTTCATGAATCCCAGAACAAAGCATGCATTTCCATGACAAAGGTGAATCCTGCATCAGAAACACTCCATTTCAAACACATTCACTAAATCTTATTTAAATATAGAAAGAGAAGAAAAACTGTTTTTTCTAAAGCTGTAGACAACATGGATTCTTTGGAAAACTTGTTATACTTATTTGTCCTATTTGACGCTAGGATAGCAGCACTGCGCAACTTCAACCAAAAGGGTTGCTCCTGAAGAACTCTGATAATACAATTTACCACAACTGTGCTAAGCCTGTACTTAAAAAGCTAAAATCACCACCACATCTGTCAGTCAACTAGTCTCTTAGTGAAACAAATGCCAAAATCACATTACTAGATAGTTTATTTTTCAACTAGACAAAAAGGGTGGTTCTATTGAATAGACTCTCTGTTCTCACATTAGCAAGTACCAACAAATGCTCTATTATATGCCAACATCCTTTACATTCAAATGCACTTGAAAATTTCATTGTATTATCATTCTTTTAAACATAAGCAGTATTATTTATCTCAATTCAACTTTGGATGCATATAAAGCAGATTTTCCAGTTGTGAAGAAAACTGGAATTGAGTGCAAGCTGCATTTTGCCTAACCAGCATTTACCCACAAAAACAATTCTTCATTTTAGAAATTTTCTTCTAAACAGAGCTAATCCAATGAGCAACAAAGATATAAATACATGTAATGTGCAAAAATATTCATCCAATTAGAGCTGTAAAACACATATCAGTCTTAAAACACTTTGAGAAATAAAACATCGCATTTCGGAGAGCCAAACACAGAGGTATGTTAAGTGAATAATAAAAACACACTTGTGTGTACTAATTGGATAATGACATATATTGCTTTGACTGTCAGTTACCACTGTGCCTTTAAAAGTTCCTTTTGTTAAGCACGTAATTTCACTGTTAAAAATGAGTAAGAACCTCTGCCACTGCCTTAAGACAGCCTTGCATATGGTACAGATCTAACTTCAATGTTACTTAGGAAAAGATCCCCATTGTAAGTCTTTGCACTTTACATTCTCCTTTACTTTAGATCTGCCCAGGGTATGTTCTGGTTAGTTTTTCAAAAAAAACTTCTGAAACCTTGGGAAAGTTTATAAGGACAACAATACACATTCCCCATTCTGGTTAAAAAGAGTGGGGTTTGCCGAGTCTGGATTACAAACCCTTTCACTGTAAGAAAGCCCTCTGCAAAGCTGCTTCTGATTTGCCACCAAGACACAGTCTGTCCTTCCTGCAACTGAAATCCACAAGTAATGGCACAGTTTTGACCTGCTATCATGTCTTACACTGCATCTCCCCAGGCACTCTGCCGAGTGATTTTAGTATTACTCTTGTCACCCAGGCAGGGAGACTAGTCAAAATTAAGCTAAATCCTGAGGCAACCTCTCACCTCATTGTTGGTGGGACTGACCAAGTCTGCATCTTACACGTAAAAAGACCCCAGATCAGCATTTTTGCATGCCTGTGTCTGCATGCATTTTTTTTAATCACCACTCGGAGCTCTAGACTATCACAGTTATCAACGATTTAAAAGCATACACTGATGGAGAGCAGGGGGAGGGAGGTAATTTCAGGTACTCAGACTGAAGTTTACCCTCCACTCCCCACAAGGTTAGGCAAAGAAAAAGAGTCACTACAGATAGAACACACTCCCAGAGTTTCCTGCCAGCCTCTTGTCTTTGCTCACACAATCTATCTGGGGAGCATCCTCCACTCGTACCCAAGACCTTTAGCATCGAGTCACAAACCACAGATGTGACAACAAGGTACACCCCAAAACGCCAACAAGCACAACTGCTGGATCAAACCTCCAAAGAACTGCCAGCTAGTTAGAAAGAAACACCGAACCCCGAGGCAACATTTCCAAGAGCACCTCACAGTGCACTTGGAAATCCTCACTCTTTGCCCCTCACGTCCTCCTCCTGCCCCTGCTCATTTCCAGAGTGAATGAGCCCACACCGTCCTCCCAGGGGCTGAGAGCCTGTTTCCCCACTCTCGCTTGGAAAATCCCCAGCCAAGTTCTCCCACCGCGCTCTCCGCAGCCCCGCTGCACGCCTTTAACCTTACCCTGAGGAGAGGGCAGGCAGCCTACCTCCCCGTGCTCGGCAGTCCGGTTGCGTGCAGGGCGCAGAGTGATGGAGAGCAGGGAACTCTTCAGTGATAATCAGCGCTGAGAGGCTGCTCCTGTGAATAGTGTACATCCTGTAGCAGCAGGCTCTGTTTCTAGCAGCTGGCAGCAGCCTTCGCAGGAGCAGTGATGAGCACAGCTTGAGATCTTCCACAATTAACCAAATATTGTATAGCGGCAACAAATCAACAACTAAAACCCGGCTCGCAAATAAAAGCAAAGTACAATTTCAGATGGGAGCTGAAAGCTTAAGTCACCGAATGCTACATTTCTTCTTCAAGATTATTCCAGCAAGCTCCTTCTGCTATTTTTACTGTACCATAATGCACTAGGTCTGGCTTTTACCCTATTGAAAGAACATGAATATATTATTATCCACACAAAAGAGCAGGTTATTGTTTATGAATTACCAGCCTTCCCAGCAACAAAGGCTATTTTCATAAGAAAACTCAATTTCATTTTAGCTCCAATTTGATTACCAGCTGAAGAAAAGCAGCCCTGCGCCTAAACCTCAAAGGATTTTTATTCATACCATTGAATGGGCTTTATTGCTTCCTTTTCAAAACTGATGTAGAAAGCTTTTAGAGTAAAACATTGACAAAAAATTATTGCGCTGCTATTTTGTGCAATAACAGAGCTGAAGAGGGGCAATGATTTCTCAGTCATCCTTCACTGTACTTCAGAACAGTAAAGGCTGGAATTAATGACAGACCATAGAGAGGAGCTAAGCCAAGGTCTCACAATGCATGTCAAATCTAAATGATCACTATACATTGAAAAGACCCAAAAAAGCCTGCAGCTGATTGATTCATGGCTTTCACAAGAAAGACAGGCTTGAAGAGTTTATTGCACCACAATTTACTCTGAATTATCATAAAAATGAATGTAGAGGCTGAATGTCACCCCGGCACACTCCAAAAACACACATCCAGGGACAAAGTTCACCCAGGAATTATAGCAGTGCTGTTCATGCTACTATAGTTAAGGGTCTGTCACTTTTCTCCTATTATAGGGGGTTTTAGCTCAGCTGTAAAGCTGTGCTCCAGAATAAAACTTGGCACAAAGGTCTCATTTTGAGGGAATATAATTTTTTTTAAACAAATGTAAAAGGGAAAAAAAAAAACCAACTCCTTCCTGGCTGTTTTTAAGTTAAACATTTCTAAAAGCTGCTTGCTAATTTCTGAGGCTTTTTAACAATTGTGTAACTCGAGATTGCATTGAGGATTTAAATATTTTCCCTTTAAGAAATAAAAATCAAGATGTCAGACCCTGAAGGACACAAACTGGTTTTGCTCCACCAGACAAAAAGGTTTTAAAATTATTGATTTTTAAAAATGGTTTATAGAACACATACGGTAGAAGAGTGGGTTTGGTCTGTTAGTACATGGACTTTGCAAAGACACCTGGATGTTGCATTGTGAAAGCAGCCTCTGTACCACTGTGACTGAATTGCTCAGTCACTAAATTAAGAAGTCTCCCAAAAAAATCACATACAACAGATCAGAATGACTCAAATGCAGCATATTTAAGACTACTGATTCTGAGACAATTTCTCTGTCTTTACTCAGCTACCGTAAAAATGCAATTAATTCATTTTCATTTTTCAGTGGTTTGACATTATCTTTTGAAAAGCAAAAGTGGAAAACAAACTGTAGTTTCTACCACAAATCCCATTTGGGGCTCTTTGACCAATCCAGAAAATTTGAAACCTGAATTAGTTTTACAAGGAAACCAACAATACTTGGTCATGCTATATTCCTACCTTTTCGTTGTGCAATTTTTAACATAATCTGGCCTGAGAGAGATTCACATTTCAGGCATTCCTCCTAATCTCATATAGATTTCGGCCTGGAATCACAGAATGATCTAAATTTCCTTTCTGGTTCTCTTGCAGAATGGGCACAGCACACGCTGAAGAGATGAAAGAGTTCAGCTCCTGCTAAAGGCAGATGCTACTTCTTGGGTTCATAACTAGGTCCAGATCCATTAAAGGTCAAAGGAGTTTGGTTCTTCGTGCTCATTTCAGTGAGTCGGAGTTTCTGTACTGGCATGGTCAGACTGCAGAAGTCCTTTGTGAAATGCAACTAAGAACACATTCTTGTATATTTTGTTATGGAATACTTCCACTGAAAAATATCTAGAGAGTTTATAAAAGCAAAAGAAGCCTGACAACCCCTGCTTCAGTACCAGAGAGAAAGAGCCTGTACATCAAAAGAACTGATTTTGTGTAAAATATTACAGTTTGGTTTTGTCACAGCTATTTCTTAGAGGCAGGAGCCCCCTATAAAATCCCATATACATATAGACTACCATCAACTTGCAGAAGCTGAGTACAAAGAGGTATTTAAAATTCCAGTATACAGCTATACTTGCTACACAGTCTCATCCTACCTACACCTTCAAACGTTTTCATTATTTGATTTTATTTTTTACTGCGTGTACTTCTCTGAAGAGTTGGTGGCAATGGCAATGGCAATGGCAATGGCAATGGCAATGGCAATGGCAAAGGCAATGCACTCCCTTGAGATACAACCAAATCCCAGAAACTGGTGCAGGAAATAGGAAAATTTCGTGTTTGGACCAAGAAAAAAAAAAAAAGAAAAGAATAGCATAGCCCATGAACAAACAGTTTTCAAATTCAGAAAGTTCTAATTCCATAGTGGTTTAATACCAATAAAACATGGAGAATGTTGTACAGGCATGTCTGAGTAGAAAGAGGAAGGCTACAACCACTTATATTCTGAAAAACAGTAGCATTTAGGGAAGTATATTGTAACTAGTGAAAAATATTTGTCCAGATACAGCAATTCCAGTTCCTGTTCATAAGGCTTGTTGCCACATCAAGGCATTAAGAGCACCTGCACAATACCACTACCCAGGGACACTATTTTTTACCACAAATTCTTATATTCTTGGCATATTTCTGTGTAAAAAAAAAAAAAGCTACTGAAGGTCAGGAAAGTACTGTGCATCTAAAGAGATCTCATACTGCTGCATAACGTATTTAAATGTGTGTATGTGTGCACATGCTGGCTATGAAAGTGGTCTCCATATATATCCTCACACAAATCTAGCTGGTTTTGCAGTAGTCTCATAATTTGTGTTTATCTATTATATGCAGTTACACGCACGTGCACATTTTTGGTTATAGCAGATGCTCTCTGAAAATATCTTTTATCTCTAATACCACATATTTTAAACTTAGAAGATCTGACAGACTAAGGAAGTCTTACAAAGAGACACTATTTTAATGCATTAAAGGGCTGAGCTGACAGAGGGTTTGGACCCTCCTGGTAATTCACGGCTGCACTCTGCCTCTTCTGCCACTCATTAACACTTACCATCTTTGTTCGGGGCAGGCAGCATTCAGGGGTAGGTGTGAAAAGTCCTGTCACACAAGGCACCATGCAAACCAGCAGCAAACAGCCTGCTGCTGCCTGTAACGAAGCCCATACTGCAGAAATGCAGCAATGTTTGACAAAGTGTTAAACCAGCGGCAGCTTACTTGTGCAAGAGAGACTGGAGCTGGAAACCCGTGATGGATTTCAATCCCTTAACATACACAAGAGCCAAGTTGTGGAACAGCGAGATCTCTTTGAATGCAACAGCCATGGATGTGATTAAGTGCTCTGCCAGGACAACAGTAAGTAGGGAAATAGCCCCAGGATTTGTCCACGCTTTCATTAAAGCATTTCACAGGGAAAGCAAGTGAAGCTGTCAAGCCACCAGTTAAGTACAAGAGATGTTTAAAGTAAACAGGCTTGCCTCTATCAAGTCTTCTTCATTAATCATTCCACAAGATTAACGTAGTCATACCTCCCATACCTTAATCCATTGACAAAATATGATCAGGATACCCTTAAGCACATGGAAGAGCAACACTAAAAGAGGGTTTCTAGCAGATAGTGTCTTCCTGCTCTCTCTTTCCACAACCCTTTACTATAGAGCCTTTGGCGTTTCCCTCCTCATCAGCTCTAACTTCAGCAGCACCCTTAAATCTGTCACATCCTCCCCTGCAAGCAAAAGCTGTGCTTTGATTCTCCCTGCAGGTCCCGACCATCCTTTTCCCTTCACTTCCTCTTATTTAGGTGACTGTGGTGAGATGGCATGCCCTAACATAGGAGAGAGGGATATAAGGGTCTCTGGGTGCAAACCTGGGATGTGACAGCTGCCCTACCTCACCAAAAAAACCCAAAAATAAAATGCTAAAGACCTGTCAGAACTTGACTGGTAAACTCAGTACTTGGCCCATACTGAAAAACTGTCCTTTTGCAAAAGGAGGTGACACAGCTCATTTTAAACTGTTTGAACCCAGTACTAGGTGATCCCTGCCGTTCTAAAGATGGGTCTGCTGTTTTATCATTGCCTTACAAGTGTGGGCCAAAGCACTGTCAGTTTTCCTTTTGCTCTCCCAGATCACAGGCCACCTTGTGCTTCAGTACTCAGTTGGTAAGAAAAGCCTTAGAGAAAGTACACACAAGAGACCACAAAGAGCTCCTACAAGAAAAGGGAAAAGGACAGGCACTGTAGAACTTCAGACTACAAATTCATTTACTGTTTTTATATTATCTCCACTTTTGCCAGGATCAGATAAATTTAATTCAGATTAATTAACATATTGACTTTATATTATTCCCTTTGTTTCTTGCCTTGTCTGTTTCATAGGAAAGGGCTTAGACTTACCCATAACCTAAAATAAACATCCTCTCAATTTTTTCTAGTCTTCCCACAGCTGAGCCTTTTAGCAGCCTTTTAGGCAGCACGGCTGCTCCCTTGCTCACCAGTTTGGGGATCTCAGGTAGACTCTGTTTCTCTACCCCATCTAAACCCATGAAGAACAAGAGAAGCAGCAGTAAGAAGCTGGTACAGATTGGCTAGAAGCACGTGAGGGGGTAAATGAGTGTTCACCAGCTCCTTTTTTTCTCTTTTTCTCCCCTGAGAGGAAGGGCATTTGATGGGGTCTTGGCAAAAAGAGCTAAGAAGCACCTTGTCATTGCTGATCGCATTACTGCAGGAGGAGGGAAAACTGCTGGTGGACTGGAAGCCTGTTATGTCAAACAGAAACTGCTCTTTGGCTGGGAAATGAACAGCCCAAAGCAGATACCAATGGATGTCTGAGCAGAAGGAGACAATGCTATATTGTCAGCGTGTATTATTGGCCATGGTCTCTGGACATCAGGTCCTTGATCACATTCATGGTTTTGTAAGTATTCCTACAGACTCTGATCTTCAGGTGGAAACTGTATCACAGTTTTTTAGTGATGGAAAGTAACTGCAGAACAGGGAAGTGTACATAACCCACTATGCATTTTTATTAACATAGAGATGGTCAGATCATGTGGACGTAAACCCCAGTTTAAGTCTTTGTAAGAACACAGGCAATTCTCTGCTTCTTGGCAGAAATCCTTTCTCCCTCTCCAGAAGAATAAGTATTTACTTTGAGAAAGTAAATACTATTTATTAGAAATGCTATTTCAAATCAGAAAGCAAAACTCTCTGTGAGATTTAGCTGGCAGAAAAACCCACGCAAAGTAATGTAAAAAGAATGTAAAGAAAGACTAGCTGTCGGTGGGAGGAATATTCAAAGACAGCAAAGGAAAAGAGAGCTCAGTTCAAAGGAAGTTTGTAATAAATGACTGCCTGAAGTAGATTTAAATGGAAGAAGACAACTTACAGATACCAAAAGAGAGGACAGCATACCTAAGCTATAGTCATGAGTAGCAGCTAGGTAGCTAAGAACAGTTCCAAACACAGCAGTTATTTTGGGCCAATCCTTTGTTTCTGACAGAAAAGGATCTCCCTAAAAAATAATCCTCAATAACTAGTCTTATTTGTGACACAAGGCAAGAAGTAACATCGTGCTTATCTGGTTCTTCTCACTGTATATTAACATACTGAGAACAGGTATGTTTGAAAAAAATGTACTCTTTAAGGCACTACTCCACTCTTTCATCTTTCTTTGCATTACCTTGGAAAGAACAGAACCAGGAATACCGTTTCTACTGATATTTCAAAATAAAATACAGTTCTCTAAACATCATGGATATTGTTTTTGACAGGATGCAGTGACATCTGGTGCAGTGCCACTGGAAAGAATTAGCTTGGTTTGTGATGGATGGGGTCTCTTTGAAAATGAACGACAAGGATTAAAAAGAAATGAGAAAGGAAGCTGATAGCAAAGGTTGAGGAAAACACAAAGGGTCTATTGGACAGCACTTCCATTCTTCTCTGTATGGTGCATTAAGTGCATTACAGTAAAAATGAAGGAAATTTCTTTCCTTCTCTTTAAAGTCCAACATTATTGAACCTGAAACCTTTAACTGTGAGCAAAGCTGTGGTTTTTCTTAATACAATTCTGCTATTGATTTCTTCATACATTTCATTGGAATGATTCTGACAGTTTAAAAAAAATACATTACCTCGAT
The DNA here is from genome assembly GCA_026283785.1 of Coracopsis vasa. Lineage (NCBI taxonomy): Eukaryota > Metazoa > Chordata > Aves > Psittaciformes > Psittacidae > Coracopsis > Coracopsis vasa. Next base: position 54,963 of record JANHGB010020252.1, read on the forward strand.
GAAAGATACAATTTTTCTCATGGAGAAAGGCACTTGAGCAGGTATGTCTGATGTACCAGGCATGTGAACCTTAAATGATGCTCTGAAGTACCAAGAAAAAAAAACAAAAAAAAAGGAAAAAAAGAAAGAAAGAAAGGAAAGAAAGGACATTTCAAAGAAAGCTGATCCACTTCTTGGTGAGTGAGACTCTGCACACACAGGTCCCACACTGTATCAGAGAGGCTTCATCTTTTGCAAGTGCAATCACCTCTTCTTCCTTCATACTGCTTTCCACTATCTGAAATCCCCTTCTGGTCTAGACTACTTTTCTGTTGCTTTTCCCTCCCTTCACTTGGCATTTGCTCATTACAACGTTGCATTAACCTCCTCTCCATACAACTTGTGTAGTTTAATTTTTGCTAATGGACAATGGTGTATTTTTAACGTACCTTAACATACATTGTCTATTAACATACATAATAGACATACAATGTCTATTAAGCACAGAAAAGACCAGCTGCTGTTTCACCACCCCATAAGCATTATGAAAAACAGTCTTCCCATTTGAACACGTGCTCACTTTAGATATGCTACACCTTCGGCACATATTAACAAGGCTCCTCTTTCTCGCAGACAGAAACTACATGCAACCCACAGACTTGAAGGGCAAAACCAATCATCTAGTCCAACCTTGTGCATCACGGACACTATAACCTTTTCCCTGCATATGGCATTTCAAGCTCAAAAGCCTTTCTTGAACTGCAACACATGCCTAAATTCATAGAATCATAGAATAGTTAGGGTTGGAAAGGACCTTAAGATCATCAAGTTCCAACCCCCCTGCCATGGGC
>JANHGB010020255.1:0-30879 GCA_026283785.1 Coracopsis vasa
GCTGCTATGAGGTCTCCATGCAGCCTTCTCTTCTCCAGGCTGAACAGCCCCAACTTTCTCAGCCTGTCTTCATACGGAAGGTGCTCCAGTTGCCTGATCATCCTCGTGGCCCTCCTCTGGACTTGTTCCAACAGTTCCATGTCTTTTTCATGTTCACATATGCATATGCCATTGACCTGAGGCACTAAAAGCTGAGGATACTAATGCACAGGCTTCAGTCAGGTTTCACTGAAGACCAGCCTTGCAGCCCTTCCTTTACAGTGAAAAAGGTGCTGCTTGCCTTCCCATCTCACCCCACATTTTTATTTCAGGTGGATCTGTTGTAGCACTGTTCAGTTTCTCTTAACCTAATGTCACCTGCTCCATTCCTCCTCCACTTACACAACATTTGAGCAGATGTGCTACCCAATGAATCCTTCCCTGTGTTTCCAATTTACCATACAACACCACAAGCCTTCAGGTAAACCTGTGGTATAGCATCAGTCAGATCCATAATTAGAGGAAATATGCCCATAAGACATTTTCATATTTAATGAAGAAGAAAAAAGAAATTGAGCAGCAAAAAAAATTAGTCAGGTGCTCTATGAATCATGATGTGATTTGAAGTTTGAATTCCTTAATAATAATGTTTTTGCTGACACATGTTGTTTGCATTTTTCTTCAGAACTGTGTTAATAATGAGTAACTCCACTTGGAAAATATTTACATAAAATTATTTATTCTTATGTCACAGGCATAGATGGTGTCTTCTTTACATGGAAACAGCAGCCAGGAAATTACTAATACTGCAGCCAATTTTAATGTGCTGCCCTGGTATATCCCACCAGAAATCCATACACACACAAAGGCTGTGACTCCAACCTCAGTTACCACCACTTGGAAGAAACAAGGCTGTCCCGGCCCTTGGTTTTGGACACTATGCTGCATTCCGCCAGCCAGACAAAACTTCAGAAGTTCCCACCACTGCGGTGGTTTTCGAAGCCACTCCAGTGTGGCCTGAATCCACAATTTAGATACATGCGTATAACATTTACAGGATTAATTAATATGTCGGGTAGAGAACTATTTGTTGTATTTCACTAAAACCACACCAATTTTCTATACTAATACTAAATTCATTTGGAGATAGAGGAAATGCAATGCACTGTAAAGTGGGTCAAGGGGATTATTGCTCTCTTCTGGAAAGACGGTCTGTGAAGAACAAAAAGAATAATTCGGGGGTATGCTGATGGATTTTAGATGCAAGGCAATAAGGACCATGGTGATTCTGAACTCAGAAACACAAAGACAGCAAAACTTAGAAAAAAGCTGAACTGGACATCAGCCATTAATAATTCAAATATCATTCTCCTCCAGGAACAGTTAAGTTTGGAATCCAAAAGCAAGTTTTTAGACTACCTTTAACACCCAGTAGGAAACCCATCTGAGAGAGCAGGACAATGAAGGTAAAACAGAAAAATCCTTCCAGACTGCAATTCTCATCAATTATTGTCTGTAATTACCACTAAACAATTAATATCTAATCACACATTTTAAATAATAGTTTGCATTTGCGCTAATGAGTTTGTAAATTATGGAGTAAGGATAAGATTAGAAAGACCTTTACCGATGCTTTTGTTTATCAAAGCATCAAAGACATTTTTGCTTTTACTTTGCATCATTTTTAAAGATACTCGTAGGTAAGAAATATAACAGCTTGTGTTTGTGTTAGATTTAACAGCTAAATTTAAATGGTCTACCATGCTTTCAAAGCTGCCAATTGCAATTGAATATATCCTGCTGAAAACAAAGATGTTGCCTCTATAAAGTCTTGCCCAGGAAAATTTTTCCACTTGGTGTTTGCTGTAAAAGGGCTGGCCAGTTCAGGCAGAAACAAGCTTTTCTGGGAAGCTAGGAAACCATAGTTAAATAATATAAAAAGTGGACTGGAAGGAAACATCCCATTGATGAAAACAGGAAGTAAAGACAATGCAAAGTGCTGCTGAGCACCAAGATCAAAAGGTTTCCCAGAGTTATCAAAGTAGTCTATAGGTAAACCAGACTGAGGTGCAGAACGTGTCTGTGCCTCTAATACTCATTTGAAAACAAGGACAGAGAAATAACACTAAAAAGGAATACAATAACACATTTCCCAACATCATGGGTTTTTCTTCATGTGTTTTTCTTCATAGCCGTATCCGAAACTGAACATCCCAGGAATTCTGCAGATGTCTCCCTTAAATTCCTAGCAGAAGGTAAACATCTGCTGGGGCTGAAATAGAACCACGTGGATATATATCTCAGGTTGAAAATACCCAAAGGACTTTGCATGTCTTCAATATCTTTTTGGACTCTTTGACCGTGGGATGCAGTGGTGAAATACAGTGTGAAGCAAAGTCATTTAAAAGACAAGTAAGATATGCCTTTGTCTCTAAAAATTCTAACTTCCAAACACAGCAGGTTCTCTGTTTGCTTTGCATAACTGAAGGGGAAAATCCAAACATGATACATTACTTTCCCTTTTGAACTTGCACTTTTAAACATTTCCAACAGCCTGTGCAGGAGTCAGTCAAGAAACTAATGAGATCGCTACATACGGCCTTTGGATGTTGCTGCCATTGTGAGCCCCACAAGACACACTCCCTACCGTATATCATTTGTTTATGACATCTGTCTCTTCAGAGGACAACCCACCCTTGCAGTACCTATCGTGGGATAGACAGTTGTCTCTGCTGTGGTCACGGACAAAAGGCTGATGCAGGCACTATTCATTGCAGTTCAGCAAAAGATTGTGCACCACAGCATGGCTCTTTGCACTGTCTTCTGCTCAGAGTATCATACTGAATGGAGCAGGTCATAAGCAAAGTATGTTCCAAAAAGCTATCATCATTTCTAAATTCTGAATGGATAAACGGTGCAGAAGGCTTGCAGACATTTTGTCAGTGTTCCTGCCCACAAGCCACCCTAAGTTTTCCAGATTGCTTTGAAGATACAGAGCCAGCTGACGATTGTGCGGAACCTGTACAATGGACTAATACCTGATTATCTGGCAGGTTGTGTATTTGATGACTGATCCATGGTTACAAATCACACCATTATATTGTGCTATTTTTATCAAAGTTTCTAGACCTGCTTTTTAAAAATGACCATCATATCCAAAAGTGAGCAGTGCACATTCCTAGGTAAACCAGAGCTAACAGAAGTACAGCTCTGGCTCTTTAAATCTCTGTCAGTTTGTTCAAGAGATGGATGAATTTAGCAAAGCTGGAAAGCATTGCTTCCAAGAAAGGTGACATGAGACAGATGCTAGTCATATCCCTTATTTTTTTTTCCCCAAGACATACAAATATGAGATTAAATTTACCTCTGCCATGAAATAAAAGGCAAACTCTCGTTTCTCTGCCTTGGAGTGGAAAAAAAAAAAAAAAAAGCTATTTATTTTTTCAGGGAAAAATATACAAAGACATGCCTGAATATTGCCACAGGCACCTTTAATGAAGATTTAAAAGGCATTTCAAATGAAAACCTTGGCAAACCTCCCCTCCTCCCCAAAAAATCAACTGCCAACAGCAAATATTTCTGCTGGCAAACGCTTTTCTGCTCTATAAAATTCTTCCCCATTAGGAACCTCCTTCCCCAAAGGCCTGGTAAAAAGGGTTTGAGAGAGCTCAATGAATATTGTCAAGTAGAGGCTGCACTTTGCCTTAGGGTCAGAAGGGACCATTAGATCATCTCATCTCAGATCTGTGTTTAAAAAATAAATAAATAAAAAACAAACACCACCACAAAACAACAAAAAAATAACAACCAGGATTTCACCCACTCACTTCTGTATACAGTCAGCAAAATGTGTTTAGTTAGCAAGTATCTTCCAGAAAGCAATCCTTCACCCTTGATCATCAAGAAATGGAGGGTCCATTTAGCAGATCCCATATTTTTATACCTATGGAAAGACTACGTGATACTTCCTTGTAAAGAGCCACCCCTGTTCTGGTACTAGTATCCATGCTTGTATTTCTCAAATGTCTCTCTCTGAATGCAGCATCTGCACCTCTCTGGGATGTATTTGAATGGTAGGTGAATGTGCTTGTGCGATACTGAAGGTATTAGTAATTTAGGACCCAACTTGTAAAGTTTACACTATGCCCATTAGTAACTGTATCATGATGAATGTATAAGGCGAATATAAGTTCTAGTAGTACTGAGCCTAGGAGGGAATTTCGAGACAGATCTTGACTGATGCTGAGCTACACTGAACTAATTACATATCTGTAAAGTAAGTAAAAGGAACTCACCTGTTAAGAGTTTCTGGGTATGATTCCTACACTAGCCCATTAATATACCTGCTTATGCAGAAGTCTTGCATTTCTGTTCACACAAAAAAAATCTTAAAACACAAAAACAGAGAGAAGACATGTTTCACTGCATTTTTGTTTAGAAGTTACAAAATACTTTAAATTCTAATCAATTAGTATCTTACTGTTTCCATATTAAAAATCATGGCACTGGCATATAACTTTCAAAGAAAATTTATGTTGATATATATTTAACATTATATCACATTGCTGAACAGTTTGCTAGCATTTCACATTTATAATTCATTACATTATTTTTGCCTACCCTCACTTGCTAGAACATTTTCCATTTGGCAGAAAAAATTCTGATTGGAGTTATTTGTCCATGAGGTAGTTTAGGTCTTTATTTATCAGCATATGATTATCTTGGCTCTGCGTTTGTATAACTATGTTGGCTTCCCACAGTACAAAGAAAAGACATTTCTGCCTTGATGTAATGATGACACAAAATGACATCCATTGTTCTCATAAAAACATAAAAGATAATGAAGTAGAGAGCAAAAGCAGAAGCCTAAGTTTAACCAGGAATAAATCCAACAAAAATGGAAGACTCTGAGCTTTGAAATGGTATGTATTGTGCCACAGATTTTGAAGTCACTACAACTGAAACTCGTGTTTGGGTATACAAGTGACATAGTACGTCATCATTGTCCAGCCAATGTTACTGGGAAGCATCATGCTCGACAGCAACCATTTGTGGAATTAGCCTTCACATGGTCAGAACTGACACCTACTAAAGAACTTTAATATGCAAAATCTGTTTAGCCTTCTGTGTTTCACCAAGAGAACTAAATAATTACATAACCTGAGAAAAATCTTCCCAAATTACATTTGTACCTAGACAGTCCCACTCACTGGTTTTTGCTGTTTGCATACAATAGCTGTAAGTGTTTCAGAGCAATCATTACCAGTGCTCTTAAATTTGCATTCTTGCCCATCCAAAGATAATGAAGTGCTTTGCAAACACTGGCTCTTAATCATCTGAGGAAATACATTTATCCTCAAATGCTATACTTCTGTGGCTCATAGGGAAATTGCTTTCTCCAACACTGATGCATGCAAGATTTCTTAAGGAGAAATATAGAAGTAGTTTTATACCACACAGCCCTCTTAATCTCTGTACTGCATCATTACAAGCTTTCTCCTGTGTCAAAAACTATGCTAACCATCTGCAAAAGGCAGATGTTTCTTCTCTGGGAGAAAAAAATCTAACCCTTTCTCTGGAAGAAAAAGGAAGTGAAAAAAGAGATTTACTAGTTTACTACAATTTATGGAAGAAACTTCATCATTATAGAAAAGACTTCATCTTTCACAGCTAGAAAGAAGAAGCATCATGCTCTGTTTTCAGATGCCTCCACTGGGAGGCATCCCTCAAACACTAGATAACACTGGCAACTCTGGTCTCCTCCAGGAGCGGAAATGGAATTGAAGCTCAGACTTTAGGATTTATAAAGTTGCTTGAGGAAAGCAACTGCAATTAGAACACATGTGTTTAAAACAAATCTTAGAAATTGTGAAAATCATCAGGACCGAGGCACCTACCTAAGGCTAAATATATGCTCAAGTACTTTACTGATTTAGGACTACAGCTGGGAGGGAAGAGGGACATCAGCTCAGGCTCTGAAATACCTGTCAATAGGGAAATTAGAAAGTAGATACCCATTTGCCCCCATTCAGTTTCTATGCTAAATAATCTGCACGGACGAGGTTTACTTGCTCATAATCATGTGGTAGCCGGGGAAAGCAAGAAGTCACTAGTCAGAGAATCCACATTATAAACACAACTGTGAAAACCTAGAGGAAGATACTGTTTTCTCACTGCTTTAATTTCTGTAGCTCCTATGTAAGAACTCTGTACAGGCATTTCAGTGCTTTGCACACAGCATAATAATAATTCCCTACAAACAGCTACAAGATGAAATAAATCACACTAACTCATTTGCATGCACAGAAGTTTAAGTCTCAGTGGATATCAAGGTATTTAATAAATTACAGCATGTGATAAGAACAGAGAATAGATGGCGAACTGTGTTGTAGGTTCCTGGACACTGCAGAAAATCTCCTGCAGCCTCTTCCAGAAAGATAAAATAGCAGGTAAGTGATTAGAGTTAATTCCCTGTAGTACAGTATCATCTACATATTCAAATTAATTAATATCTTAATGTTAATTTCAGTCCTGTTGCAAACATACATATGCAAATCATCAATATGAAATTGTTTCCAGGTTGCATATATGTATCTAGTATAAGAGCAGAATAATCTCCTCAGCTACATAATTTTCTCCCCTCTGGCTGGACATTTGTGGGTTACATGAGGTTATATTTCCTCTGAGATACAGCCGCAATAGGATTTTGTTATTACTGGGGACACAAACAATAAGCACCTTTTAGGATCCCGACACAGGTGGGGAAAGTGGTCTGTTCTGTAGTTCAAGTAGTTACAAAATGCCCCTATACATGAAGGGCTGTGTTCAGCTAAAGAATTAAGATCATACTGTCTTCATTTTGTCCCAACTTGTTACATTTTCTTATACTTCCTTCTTAGAAATATTACAGTTCAAGTGGAGTGATCAGAGCCCACTGAGCACAGATCAGCTGTGGATTAAAGATGAATTAAAGTCTTAATTTAATTATAGGCTAATTAAAGACTGTGCACAAAGAAACCTCCAGACCAAGTGCCTGTCATCTTATCTGAGCATGACTATTAAAGTAATTTCTCCAGCTATAATTGCAAATCTTTGCACAGAACATGGATGTTGCAATTCTTCTTCATGTCTGTTTGAACTGCCAATCCACTGTCTCATTTTTTTACTGCTCTTCTCCATTTCCAGAGTTGCCAGACACAATTTATTCCTTATGAATCAGAAATAGCTACCTTTTGTCAGCTGGTATTTCTCCAGATGTTTTGTGATCTCACATCTTATTAATGCCTCCTGGATACTGCCTGCCAGTAAGGTTAGGCACATAAACCTGTAATTGTTTGTCTCTTGCCCTTCCAAATGGCTCCCATGCTGACTAACAGGTCTCTTCAGCAAGGTCAGCCAGAGAAAGTATGGATATAGCCCTTCACAAGTCACACAGTGTATTTTTCATTCATTCAGTGACCATGGTATTTTCAACTATATATATCTAAAATATAGATCTACTGGCACAAAGCCTGCTAATCCAATGGTGAAATGGGAATGGAGCAGTTATAAATAAAAAGAGGAAAGAGAAAGAGGGAGAGATGTTTCCCACACCTATCATTTGAAATCTCATCATTGAAAGAAAATATCTCTCTGTCCTACAAATAGTCTTTTGTGTCTGGTGTATTTCAAGTTGCTACTAGTCTTCAGGTTATGCCCTGAAAAGAGCCAAAACAGTAAAAAGCGCAAGATGTGACAAGAGAGCTGGCAGGAATCCAGAAGACATTATTTGCACAGTACAGATTTGAGACAGCCTTAATATTGGAGATAACCTACTGGTGGTTTTGAGGTTCAAATCTTAAGACATTCAAATTTGATTTATGCTAAGATCTAACGAGTATTTCTGTAAGGGTGGTGGTGTTGCCACCTTTACAATTGACTAAGACCAGGTAATGGTGTAAGAACAATAATGTTAACTATGCAATACTTGTTAATCCTTGTATCCTTTGAACTAAAAGACCTCAAGTACATTTAGAAACAGCATGGATGTAGCAGAACATTAAGTATAAATGATCACCTTATAAAAACATTGCTGGCAATACAGAGTTACACAAAATCTAGTTGCTTCTGCTGCTATTCCAAAGTCAAGTTTGCCTCCATGCCATTAAATAGTTTTCTTTCAAAATCCAAGTCTTTGCATAGTTTTGGAATACAAAACAGCATGTCTGTGCTTGTGAGGTCGCTTCCCTCCTCACCTCTTCTTCCTTATCCTTAACAGAAAAAGAGGGGGAGATGCCCCTGTTCACTTATATAAGCACTAAAAAGCTCATATAAACTCTCACATACAGGAATTTGCTGGCTTGTACTGCTTGCTGGACTTTCAGTGAACACAGTCTGTTGTGGTTTTGAAGTGCTCTCACTCACACAGCTCCCCAGTAAATATAATCTGTGACCACAGGCAAAAAAGAGGTGCCAAGCCTGTGAGCAAAGAAGTCTCTTGTAATGCACCCCGGAAAAGGACACCACTGACAAACAACTGCTGCAGGTTGATGGTACCATGCAACATAAAAAGCCTACTCCACAGACAGCCTTTGTGCAAATCATCCCTCCTAATGCTCTGCTCCCTGTTTTCCACTGGTCAGTTGCTCTGAAATATCTTTCTGTTCCTTCTGTTAAAAGGTGGTTAGGAAGGATCATGATCCAAGGTGAAACCTTGACACCAGGCAAGCCAAGTGGCCATTAATATCAGAGGAGACAAGACTTTGCCCAAGGGTTCCAGTGCCCAAATGAACCATCATAGTCATCTCGTCATGTTTCTGCATGCAGAGCTGGATTAACTCTGTAGATTAAGGTTCTCTATCATCTGAGAATTTACACTTTATTTCATCTAATACCAAGTATGAATTTTGTAACTAGCTATTGCATATTAGGCTGCTTCATTTTCATGATTTATGTTGCTAGTCTCTTGGCGTCTCAGAATATAAATCAGACCACATATAAAAATCATTGCCAAAAAGAAGTAAGATTTATGTACAACTCAGAGTGGTCATGCAGCACCTCTAACTGTAAAAGATGTTCTCTAATCAATTTGAGATATGTCTTTCTCATCTTAGAGCTTTAAAAATATACATTATATTGAAAACCTATTCACAGCACTCCTCAAAGGCTGCATGTTTCTGCAGCCAAATAACACAGAAATACATCTTACAGGATTACATTGTACACAGGCAAATGGAAACTTGAGACTGCTAGTATCAAGAGTAGAATCACTTATATCCTAATTTTTAGCAAAGTATTAGTGCTAATGAAATTCCGTGCTCTTGAGGCCCAAATGAAAGGTAAAACTTAATGATAACTTCTTCCATCATTCCTTATGTGATTCACAATGTTTTTTTCTGTTGCTATTGTCATTATGTGAATGCAATTACTTTTAGAATTACACTGGTTAGTAAAGTCCGCAAACACAAAGAGAGCCATATCTATCATAGAGATTATTACTAAAAAGGCAATGTTGCTGTTCTTTAAAACTTTTCACAGAATGGCTGCATATCATAAAAGGTAAAATTACCTTCACTAAGAGTTTTGAAGTGTGAAAACATTTTTTTTTTAGACTTCTAAACCAGGTAATTACATTTTTAACTTTTTGACAAGCTTTCTTCTGTAGCTTTTCCTTTAAAGCTTCTTTAAAAGAGTTCTAAAACCAAGTAAAATTATATGTAAAATCTGTAAAAAATTTAAAACTTTAAAAATTGTACTCATGATATTTACAGAAATGTAACAGAAGCTTATTTTTCATGCTCAGAAACTAGAATGAAGTCACAGATATACAAGAGCAACCCATTTCAGCAAAACCATCTTTCTTGTAAAAAAAAATATCCCCCACTAAAGAAACATAACTTCAAATATTTTCTCAGTCCTATCAACTAATACATTGATGGAAACTCATTTCACTCCTCCTCTAAATACTTCAGTGCTACTAGAAATGTAATTCAAGAAGCATAAAAGCACGAAGAAAATTCTCAAGACAGATCTCCCATTTATCATAATCATTAAGTAAAATAAAAATAATTGCATTTATATAGATCTTTAGCTATTGGATGAAAGATACACACACAATTTTCACCCTCCCAGGGAGTGAGAATAGATGATAGCCATCCCCCATGCATAACACATTCTCAGTTTAGTAGAATGCTATTCATACGGTTATAGATCTCTTCATGAATTTTGTCTGCATCGTTTTCAGTTCACAAACTTTTATTACCTTAGATCAAATTATCAGAGAGATCTATTTTCCTTAGTCTTCACTGGTCTCCCTGGACGCAAATCCAGAGCGTGAGCAGCACTTTCTCTGTAGACAGAGACCAGGACACAGCTGCACCCACAGAACCACGGAGCCCCATCTGGAAAATAACTCCAGCTCCAACACAGCAACAACCCTAGCTGCACTAAACCCAGATTTCCCACTTGGGGAAGCCAAGGAAACCCCAGTCCCTGAGCTCAGAGTATTAATATGCCTTCACCTACATGAGCTGACCTCTCCCTCACACAGGAGAGTTCAAAGGTATGGGTTTCAGGCTAACCTGCAAACCTTAAAAGCCCAGCTGTCCAGTTCAGCTCAAATACCTGGCAAGTCTGTTCCCCATATATTCGTTTGCGCACCTCACTGAAGGCCTGCAGGGTTGAGGACTGAATTGGGATCTCTCTCCAGCTGATTTCCAGCTCTTGTTCCCAAGCAAATGTCTGGTGGTTTTAAAAATAAGACACTTCTGGTCTACGGCCCTGACCAGGCATTTGATTTTCACAAGGGAAATAATGCAGAAACAATGATGAATTGTCCAATAATTCCTCCACTAGGAATCCAGAGAGAAAAGACATTGAAGAATTTAAAACCAAAAGTAGAAAATGCCATTTATCTGTGCACTGAGATTTTTTGTTGTTCAGAAAAGTGTGCAAAATGTTACTTTTGGCTGTTTGGTTTTACTGTTTGGTTTTCTTTTTGCTTGTTTGTTGTTTAACTAGGTAAATTCTGCTGAGAACATTTGTACAAAGTTGACCATGACAAGTGAAACTTTTTCTGCAAATATTGCTGTAGTTTTCTGTAGCTCAGTGTGGCATACCCTTGAGAGCAGGGATTACAGTCTTGCAGTGAAACTGCAGAAATAAACATTTGCTTATTTAGTATGTCCTTTAATCATCAAGTGAATTTCTGCAGTCTGCTGCAGTACTTGCTAATGAATGCTCCATGCTCTTCAGTTTTCTCATTCAGGGTACAAGAATTATCCCAGCTCCCGGGGACCTCACTAACAATTTACACAGGTGGTAAAGCTGTCTGTGTGTATGCATACAGCAGTATATGCATAGCACCATAAACTCATGTCTTTTCTTGCAGAGGAAACAAATACGGAACCCTCACAGATGAACCATTATCGTGCTTCTCAATTTGAAAATCTGCTACTAAACTCCAGCAGAACTAAACCTTTTTCACTGAGATCTGGCTGTGCCTTAAGACATTTAGGTGTAATGAGAGAAGGACAATCATAAACCACCATGTGAACAGGTTGCATACACTGACATCAGTGCCAAAACTCCCCTTTAACTTCTGAATGGCCAGAATTTAGCTTCAGATGCTGACACAAAGTCAAGGTCAACCCCAAAAAAATCAACTAAGAGTAGCTGATTTACAGCGCTAAAAATTATTATGATCCAGATGAAAGCAGAATGAATCATACCAAAATGCCCAATCCAGACAAGACACAGATGTCAGGAAAGCTTCAGAAAAGTTTAACAAGAATCTTTGCAGCATTCCTTTTCATTCATGTCACTTTGTAATTGTCAAAATCATTTCAAGTCATTCATTCATAGTCAGCTTAAAACACATTCCAATAACAGCTCTTTGCCATGGTTCTGTATAATGCAGGGAAAGGAGAACTAGTTAAAAGAAATACTATAAATGGCTTAACTTATTAGACAAGATGGGCATTATTTTCAACTGCTGGCATACATGCACTCAACAAAGCACAACCAAATAAAACTCAAATAAAAACCTAAAAAATTGAAGACATGTTTTGCCTTCAAGAAAAGACATTTCAGGATACAGGAAGTAAAGTACTGTAACATTAGAAGAAAGACCCCTCATCCTTTTTAGTCACCCAAGCATTTAATTCCTTACATTCTCACCCACCTTAACAGAGGGCATAGAACAGATGCAGATGACATTTTTTATAAATTCTCCCCTTTGCACATTGAAAAGTTCCCTCACTGAAATACTTTTTTGTGTTAAGCCTGGTTTTGCATCATCACACAAGGCAATGGGGCTGGGGCACTTGCATCCCATTGTCGTTGAATAGAAACATGCTCAGCCTTTGTGAGCCTTTTGGCAAAAACTACCCCTGATCTTTTATATTTTTATATTGATGCTAATTCTCTAGGAATACACTAAATTGTTACTCATGCTTAATGCCTTCATGCAATTCAGTACTAAATATACTTCCATTATGTATTCAGAGCCCATCATTCATTACTGAATGTTATTTACCTCAGAATTAAAGACACTAGAAAGACACGTTACCTGGTGTGAGCTTTTCTGCAAGGTACTTATCTATGTGCATGTACACAAGCAGACATTTTTCAGTGTTCCTCATATGTATCACTGACACTGTGTAGCCTATTTAGGCTTTTGTAGGTGGAGGGATATGCCTCTGTGCCAGGTTAAGAGTAACCACTGTAGTGATGTCAGGATGCCAGGAATAAGAAACTATTACTGACTTCTTAGCTCTTGCTTTTGCCTTGGATTGAAGAGATAGCACTCTTAGCAATCCTATCATTTCATATTGACAGTTTAAAATGGTTTATCAGTTTTTCCATATTCAGCCATTAACATACCATATCTTTTGATTATAAATTATATTCATAAAAGACAACAAAATGAAGCCACTGCTAGAAATTCCTATTAAGTGACATGTTCTTGCTAGTTTCTCAGGTCCATTGCATGATGCTTTGGTGCACTGCAGAGATCATTTCTGACTCAAAAGCTCTGTGTAGAGGTTTTAGGAAGATAGGATAGACTGTAATTGGTCTGAAAAAAAAAAAAAGACCCTGAGAAATGTGGGACAACTTCATTGTGAACAAACTTCTATTCATCCACTGAGTCTGATACAGTGAGTGACAGCTTATACAGAACTTGGCAGGCTTCACAAAAAGAGAAATAAAAGAAAACTTTTTGCCTGTGATAAGCTTTATGACAGGGCAGTAAAATCTTGAGATAAACTAAATCATACAAAGAAGTCTGTATACTGTATTACAGGTTTAAATGAATAGACATAGTCAGAAGAAGATGAAAGAAACCTTCTTTAATGAGAGATCCCCTGATTTTTTTAGAGTATTAACTTTCAAAATTCTCGCATTTGCTTACTTTCTTACCTATTCTTGTAACTTATATTATGCATAAGCAGATAAATTCTCATATTTCTTATCATTATTGTAATTTTTTTGACAAGCTTAAATTGCACTAGTAATTTTTTATTCCCTCTTTTATAGGAATACATAGCATGGCCTCAAAACTTGTATCATCTTGTCTTAAAAATTGTGTTAATCCAAACACAATTCTAAACCTCCTGAAATCCAATAGATGTTTAGTTTATTACTACGTATGGAGTGTGGGAATAGCCTTTACCATACTGCTAATGTAAAGCACTCTCACTACATGTTTTGGTGTGGCAGGATGAATTTTATAGAAATTAAGTCAGCTGTAGTTATAGAACTGGAGATACTCAAGCTGAAATCAATAGACCTCAGGACAGCTCAGCTGTTCATGCAGCTGAAACAGTCACATTGCAATTAAAGGATTCATAAAGGAAATAAAAATAAATACCTGATGGCAGAGATGTATTTTATATCCTTTTTTCCAACACCATGACATGGCACCTCTAAGGACATGAACGATCAGTTGAACTTCAGTCTCTCAAAATGCCATGATTTAGTCTGCAGGAAATAATGCCCACATAAAAGACTGCCCAAGCTAAAGATCTGTAACTCAGACTAACAGCCTTTCTGAACATAGGAACAACCCTAGCTCCAATCCCAAATGCAGCCCAAGCTTTGCCTTTATCTACCTCAGTAATTCTTTCTAAGAATTGGTCCAGACAAACAAGAAACAGCCCTAAATTCTGACCAGATGCCATCCCTGCCCCTACAGCAATGCATCCCACAACCCAAGAACTCTAAAAGTCCTATGCCCTTTCAGACCTATCAATAAATCTACTTCATTCGACTCTGCCAATTCATATTCTTTCCTTAATGCTATCCCAGTGCTAACTGATGACTCTTGAAGGCATCTGACCTATGTCTATCCCAACAACCCCTACTTCATCAAGTTCATCAGTCCTGACCTTCAGCTCTGCCCCCTACTCTTGCTTCAGATTTGTTCTACACATACTCTACACGATGTTCTGTGGTCTGAGCATATATCTGTACCAACCACCCATCTTTAAGTGTGCTAGAAAATTATTTCTGAAATAAAAGGGAACTCAGTTGAGGTTGCTTGTGATGTCTCTACTTTCTGTTAAACCATGTAGTAGCTGCATAGAATACTATTTTAGAGTCATGCTGATACAGTACCTGCTGCTATTACATACATTCGAAACTAACAGGGCCACCACTGCATTCCAAAAATGAACTACAGTGCCAACACTGCCAGATCAGAAAACACAAGGCAACTGCCCTCCTGAGGCCGGAGACAGACTGAACTAATGGCTGCCACTTTTGGTTTGGTTACCTTGACTACAGTTCCTTTCTGTCAAATAGTCCTTCAAGTTAGGTGTTCACTTTGCAAACATATAATCCTAACCTTTTGTTGGGGCATTGCTGAGCCTCTTTCATCAGATGCTGATAAAAGTTTCCCTCCAAAATAAAAGATTGCATGAATACAGGCTTTCTTGAGTCTTTCATTTTAGCTCCCATTTCCCTATTGAAATCTGTGCTTTAAGGATGAGACAAGCCACTTCTCCCTCAATGTGTTTCACTCTGTATGATTGCTTTGATGTCTACAAATTATAAACCCACGTTTCTGACACATTTTTCAATTTAGTGAGCGACCTTCATAGATGGTTGCCATGTGGAGTTCATGCACATATGCTAGGACATAAATGCTATCCAAGTGGAATATCTTCCTTTTTAAGACTTCATTGAAAACCCTTCAAAATTTAAAATCATTAACTCTTTCTGTCAGTTGTGTTTGCATAGACCACTGCCATTACCCAGGAACAGCAACTGGATGAAGAATATGTACCCACAACAGCTGAAAAGAGCCCTTTCATGGCTCAAAAACCTTCTCCCATACAAATACCTGGCATTGACCTCAAAGCAGTTTAATTTTGGAGAAAAACAGGAGAGGAAGGGTTGAAAATCCAGGGACAGGTTCTCACTTTGTCATTTAACACTGCTTCACTGATTTCAACAAATTTATTGCTCAATATCACCTGGTGTGGTAAGTCTAAGTATTTTATTATTAGTATTTTACTTCCATTCTAGCAGGGCCACAGTTTTAAAAAGACAGACACAGTCTGACAGAAACAGACTGAAAAGGAAGGAGAGTGTTAAACATTTCCATGGCAACTCTTGAGATAACAGTAACAGCCTACCTAGCCTAGAGGGATAGGTAAGTGAGACTAAAACGTGGATGTAAGAGAAATACTTTCAAGGTCCTTTTTCAGTTTAAATACATAAATTTGAATTTAGGTACTGTCTAAGTATAGATATTATGAGTCCTATATGTTTAATACAAACAGTAAAAGGACATCTGTTTTACACTGTACAGAATGATTTAGGTGAAAAAACCTTTCCTGAGAAAACCCTAGGATCTTTGAATGGGAAAAAAACAAGACATAACTATATCTTCCCGGGGGAAGTTGCACAGGCTTTGTGTCATTTAAAAGTCCCACCAAAGAGACAATTAAATTGACCTATCTTATACTTTGTTTCAGCATGTAAGGGGTTGACTTAGAAGGTCTAAGCAATTATTTTGTCATCATTTGTGATAAAACAGCTCCTGTCTTCCCAACACCCTTTGCACTAGCACCATGAGAAAGCCCCGTGGTTGCGAGAAATTGAACAGCAAGAAAAGGCCAGTGGCATGGCCAGCAAAACCAAAGCAAGCAAAAAAGCTTGAAAATTTTGGAGGAAAGAAAGGTATTAGCAGAGTCAGATGGCATTAGAAGTGTATTTGAAAAAACTGAGAATGCTTTGGGAAAAAGAAAAAAAAAAAAAAAATCTCAGAATGGCTTTGGATAATAATTCCTGAATATCACGGATAACAACAAGATAATCCTATTCCAACACAGGAGGCCTCATTCCACACGGTTTACACTCAGAGGCAGGAAGCGTGGAGGTGAGGCCCTTCAAGCTGATTGCTCCAGCCACACTGCAGGATGACTTACAAAGCAGACTCTAGGCTGCAGAAACTTGACCCCACTGCATATGGACAAACTACCAATCATAATTTTCTCAAAAGCATGTTGAAAATTACTCCATGAGGGGTTTAGTAGTTCTGCATTGAGGCTGTGGCTACATTTCCACCACCTCGCTTCTGCCTCTCTCCTCAGACAGCAATTAGGAATCCAATTAGAAACCTCAAATCCTGTGCAAATCTTTGTTTCAATCCCAGTGATTCCATTTTTTCTTTGAGGGAGATGATATAATCATTTATCTCCAATCTCAGGTCTTCTAAACCACCTGCTGTTCCCATTACTCTCCTCTCATCTCTTGCTAGCTCTCTGGAAGTGTGGCACTCTGAGCTGAAGGCAAGATTCCAGCTGAGCTTTCACCAGCACTGAGGTAGGCAGAGTAATTACATCTGACACTCCGCCTACAACATTCTGGAATTGTATTTGCCTTTTTATAACTTCATCATGTAGTTGGCACACGGCTGAGTAGCCGAAGCCTTGTGGTATGTAATGTATTTAATTTCCAAAAATAGAACTATACTTTATTTCCAATTTAACCTCTGTTCTGATGCCATCCTTCAGAATGTTCTGTGTCCCCCTTCTTCATTTTGAGCCATAACAAATTTTGCAACTGCATCTGCTGCTTCATTATCTAAGTTGTTAAAGGAAAATGCTGACCAGAACTGAGTATACATCAGATCTGATCTGCCCCAACTCCAGAAGCCTTCCAGTTCCATACTAAGCCACTGCTCACAACTCAGACAGGTGAACAGTTGGCTTTAAGGTTTTTTGAAAAATCGGTTTTGTTATGGCAATGGCCTCTAGGGCACCTTACCTAACTGGCTTATGAGAAATGGCTTTTGGGACTGTCAAAAAGATCTTTGCCTAAAAAGTACCTAAAACCTCTCAGATATATCAAAGATACTGCTTCCACCCTGTCAGTAGTTCAATTATTCTACCACAATTATATTATTTGTAAAGATATAAGTCTTGATTGTCTTATCCTAGAATCTATAAGGAATCAGTATTTGATCAGACTGCTCTAGTATCCACTAGGTCTTCCACATTTTTCACTGTAAAGATAGCTGCTATGCTCATTTTTCTCCTCTTTCTTGGGATATAATTAATGAAATCTTACAGATAGCCACTAACAGCTGAGAAACCACTCCAGCAAACTTCATAGGTACTCTATAGATCAAGCCTGATGTTCACTGGACCCTTTAACTAGAAAATGCAAAACTTAATCTTTCTTACATTGGTCTGCACACTGACCCCCTTATTAAAATTAATTTCATTAAGCATGTGACCACAATTAACTGTTTGCTGAAGAGTGAAACAAAAAAGGCATTGATCACTCCAGTCCTGCTTGCTTCACTCTTTACTTCTTCTCTTTTCCTGCTTTTTCTTTTTTCCTTATTCCTAACATATTCATAGTATCCCCTGATTATCTTTCATACCTTTTTCAAGCAAAATTTACAGAACTCATCTCACCAAATCAGCATAACACGACTCACATAAATCTATAAAAACTTTTTTGAGACATTTCCTGAAAAAACGTTTGCTCGCTCTCTTGCTACCGATAAATACACGCTGTGGATCAGCTTGATTCAAGTAGATTCCAGAGGAAGAGCAGTTCATTGGCTGCCAAATATAATTCTCCTCAGACAGAATCCACTGCAGAAAGCTTGATGAAAAGATTTGCACTGTGCATCGTGCCACTCTAATCTGCATGTTGCTGTTAAAAGGTCAAAGCTCAGATTTAACCATTCCTTTCCTTGCACTTTGAAACGCACCACATTCTCTAGAATCTGTTTGATGAGTGATTTCTACCACAGACCTGTAGGGACTGTAAAAGTATTTCAACCACACTTCAGGGTTAGTCTTTTTTAAGTTCTTTCCTTCTAGGATCATTATGAACTTCCCTCAATTTTTTCCAATACTCAACTACTACCAAGGGGCTTCTCACTTGTACCCAGCTCCCTCTTCATAAATAAGTCGAGTAACTACTTAAATAGTTTCTTAAATATCATAAATTCTCTGCAAAGTTTTAAATTATTTATCATTGGCAGGCATCTGGAAATTAGCCTACATATATTTGTCCAAGAGATAAAGAGACATAACATTTTACTGACTGCTAGGGAAAGGCTGGCAGTATTGAAGAGGGAGCTGTCAGTAGTAATGACAACAAGGAAAAAATAAAAAAAAAAAGGAAGAAAATTCTACTCTTTTCCTCCTCCTCCTTCCTTCCTCCCCTTACTCCTTTGGTGACCTGAGTACAATTTGCTAACAGCCCATCTTCTCCAACACAGTTGCAGATTCACTGCCCTTTTGAACCAAGCCAACAATCTTATTTGAAGCACCTACAGCACCAAGCAACACAAAGTAGGAGAATGTGAACAGCATTCATCACGTACTTACAACTCCCTTTGTAAACTTCTATAGTCAATATTCTACATTCTGTGTCTGTTCAAATGGAGAACCCAAAAGAGTAATGCTATTCCTCATAAAAAATGCTTGTACCAGCACTTCCTGCAGGTGAGGTTAAAAGGCTAGGAATTGGGTCTCAT
The DNA here is from genome assembly GCA_026283785.1 of Coracopsis vasa. Classification (NCBI taxonomy): domain Eukaryota; kingdom Metazoa; phylum Chordata; class Aves; order Psittaciformes; family Psittacidae; genus Coracopsis; species Coracopsis vasa. The sequence continues at coordinate 18,965 of JANHGB010020255.1, forward strand.
TTGAAATACAAACGTACTCAAAGATTACTCCTCTATTCTTCACTCTTGAGGTAGGTTTTAAAATGGAAAAGGAAAAATAAGAAATGCTACTAGGTAAGAATACATGAATTCATACAGTTTTGATAGATTTTATCACACTAACATATGCTTAGAAATTCTTTAGCAATTAAGTATTGTGCAGTCAAGAATATAAGCACTGCAGTTTCTTCAGAAGGCCTCATTTTGACTCATTCTATGTCTCACTCTCTCCTGACTCTGCCATGCTTAACAAGCAGTAATTACTCTACCACAGAAGAATTACATTTGAAAGCTTTATTCTAGAAACACGAAGTCTGATTTAGCATTTCAGAAACAGAAACCAATATCAAAATGAATGAAAAAGTAGGTATGACATTAAAGTTTTTCACCAGTAAATAGCAACTGAATGCAAAGTGTTATGAGAAGTCTTAAGAAAGTTCTGTGTAATGAAATGCAGTGTTATATTGTGTCACATTATATCAGTGTATATACCTGCACTACCTCTGAATCATCTCACATAAGCCTAAGTTGGCAATGCATCTATGTCAGCACGATGCCCTGCCTTATCCTATTTAACCCAACCCAAACCAATGTGCCCAACTGCAGTTAATGCAGCTATATTTCTTTTGGGACAAAGCTAGCTCAAAAACTACATTGTGACATGTAGACATACACAGAACAGTCGCAAAAGTGCAGTTTGAATGGATAAACTGTGCCATTTTTCAATTAAGTGACTTAATGGATGCAGCACTTCAAATCTGTTCCCATGGCGATGGAGAAAAAGCAACGGAAATACAGGCAGTTTCCTCTTCCACTTGCAGTACATGAAGGAGAACAAAAACCTTTTCTCCATTTGAATGAGTAAAAGCAGATGTATTTTCCAGTGCAAACATGTAAAGCCAAAATCTTTCCCATGTCCTGATCACAGTAAAATTCGTGAATAAACAGAAAAGACTTGCCAACAAAGTCAAAAAACTTGGGTTTTGCTTTGTCAGACCAACAGGGGTTAGGACTGATTCACAGAAACATCCTGCTCCTATTCCTCTTGAGCTAAAAATCAAAGCACTGTTGGAAGAAGAGTCCCAGGTGCTCTTTCAAGAGGGTAAATAAAGGGAGAGACAGCCTGTAAGGTAGCCTCAGCTTTGCTGACTAGCCATGACTTTCCATTGTGTTTGGAAACAGAAAAGCTAGTACAGTAGAGGAAGCAGAGAGATGCACCACACTAAAAGTGATCCCCCAGAATATCTTCAATAATGAGATCAAACAAAACATAGGCAGCTACCACATGGTCTGCATCAAAATAACAGCAAATTCCAAGACAAACAACACTGAAATCAATTATTCTAGTTGCCTCTGCACCTATCTCTACCTTAGAAGTCTGCACCCTCCCATCACTCCCAAACAGAAAGTACCTCCAAAGCTGCTAACCTCATTAATCAAGGAGATTTCCTCTGGAAAAATATGTCCCTTCCACCACATTGTCCTACTGTTGAGTCGTCTCAGTCTAGCCTGACTCAGTCTTTGGAAAAGCCTGCTTTTAGGCAGGCCCCTAAATCAGATGCTGAGAAAGCACCAAGACTGCATCATTGTGCTGCGATTGAAGGGAGCATTATGGATCACCGAACCTGACTGTCCGGATACATATCACACTGTCTATTGTAGCAGCCTGTTATTAATCTTTGCATTCTGCTTGTACCTAAAACCACCAGTCAGAAACAAGAACTCCATTCTGCCAGACTTGCACTGTAGATAGATCTATCTACAACTTTCATGCACGCACAGTGCACACACTGAAGTATAACAGGCTGTCCTGCGTACCGAGGAACTAAACTAGAACGTAGTCAGTACTTTTGCTAACTTTCTAAGCTCAAACACCTGAAAAATTAATGCAAAGATTATCTTGCTAAAGTACCTGCAGTAGTAGTGGAAAGTTCATAGGCAGACTCCTTAGTTGTTTCAAATGAAGCTGCAGATACTAAATTTAATCGGAAACATAACCAAAGAACACTGACATTTTGCAACATTTTCCGTAAGAAAATTCAGAGATTCAAAAATATATCGATGAAGTCTCAGAATAATCATCCTGACTTTTAATGCTTATGTAAAACATCATTATCATGCCACATGCCATCCATCACCTATTCTCAATCTTTAAAGGCCTAGGTCAAGTTCTTCTGTTTCTCTTGCAGAGCCCAGATAACCAGTTTCCTCTTTTTTTCCCTAATGTATTTATCATTAAGAGCTTAATTTAGGCCTTGCTGCAGCCATCATTTCAGATCTAGCACTGGCAGTAGATCTGGATCAAGGCACAGCCTAACCCTAGGAAAGGAAAATGAGAGCAGAGATAGTTGAAAGCAGCCCCCAGGACAAATACCGTTCTGATTACATTGTCTGCCCACCTCACTGAAAAGTCCTTTCTCTGCCTTCCTTATTGTCATCTCCTGAGCATTAGTCATGAAACAACATGAAGCAATAATATACATCCTTTCAATAAACACACAGTAGTGCCACTGTGTCCTGAAATCCAGGACTCTGCTTTCCACCTCATATCACATGACACAAAGCTGAGCACTAAAAAATGAAGGGCTCCAACACAAGAGACACAGGTCTCCCACTACCCTGCCTTTTAATTAAATAATAAACAGGATTAAATGGAACTTAATTTAATTCCATGGGAAACTCGCACCCACTCCATGGGAGTGCATCTCTTGCTAGCCTTCAGAACTGTATGGACGTCTCTTTTTATTAATAAATGCTCCTCCATCCCAGTCGCTGTGTTTGCATGTCTGTCTCCTTGTCACTCTCGACATGTGGTTTTTCTAATCTCTTGCCTATAAATCCTCAAAAATCCATCATCAGGATATTCTGAAAGAATTAGTACTGGATGTCTTTGCACATGTAAACTGCAGTATATGCAAACATTTACAATACATTGTTGAATTGAACCCAACAAATGCAGCTGGGTATTTTTTGTTAATGAGACAATTCTTTTCTTTATAAAGGACACAGAGGCAGGTTCTCTTTGCTGGCTGTACTGTGACAGCCCATGCTCCTCATCTGCAAAGAACAGTCTTTACACCCACCATGAAGCCCGAGGGATGAGAACTTGGGTTGTTCACTTTTGCAGTGGTTTCGTGTGTGAGATGAGCGTGGTTTGGAGACACACTGTATTTGGTTTCTCACAGAAAGCACTGACACCTTATGCCACTTCATCCCTGGTAGCTGAGTCAGTGGAACTTGGCTGGCCCAGATATGATTTATGTAAGTGCTGTACAGACTACTGCAGTAATTTCAGAACAAGAATATCACAATGACCTTGACATGCCTCCTGTTCTCTGTTGGTTTTAGCAGTTTTAATGAATACTTCTTTCTTAACCAAAGTATCAAGATGCGGTCCCTTAGATTACTCACACAGATGATAGCTTCTAAATTCATTTTAAAATTGCAGTGAATGGATTTAGGAGTTATTATGAACAATTCAGAGATAGTGTCTGCCAAAAGCCTGATTAGGCTCCCAGCCATCATTTTTCAGACATGGGAAAAACTGTGAAAGTAAATCTCCAATTAGGATGCTTGTGCTCTTTTAAATTAATGTTTCATTTCAATTTTGTTTCCCAGTTCGTGTCATTTTCTGAGGAATTTCATGTGCTGAAATCACCCCTTTGATGAGGCACAGACAAGAAGCTTAGTGTGCTTTGATGTGGAAAAGGAAAATGTGCCCTCTTTGTTTCTGTGGAACCAACTTGCAAATCAAGGAATGATCACGATCACTGTAGTTAATGCAGGGTAAGCCCCAATTTTTATTTTTTTTTTTCAGCCAATAAAGAAGGCTGGAAGAAGTAGCTTGTTCAAAGAGTTACAAGCAACCAAGGAAGGATGAGAGGTTCCATAATTACCTAAGCTTCCCTCTTCCTTTTTCTTCAAAGTGTTATGAAGCAGTGGACTGGGAAACCAACCTATGTTTGGGCAGGAAGCTCTGCAGGACAAAGCCATGCCAGCTAGACCTCAAAGAACTACAAACCCCTAGCATATCACTCCATACATGTGCAACCTTTCCATCTCTTAAACAGCAAATAGCAAGACTGAATCACAGTAACAAGTCCATCTTTGGCCCTACACCTCTCAAAGGCAGAAGGAAATGACCAAGGATATCCAGAGCACTTGTAACTGACGCATTCCAACTATGGAGACAGAGAGAACTGACTTTGAGTACAGATGAAATACAGTTACAAGTGTACTCTGGTGTATGAACAGGAGAGGTTCAAATGTACAATCTTCTCCTACAAATACACATCCCTTGATTTCATCTTTCAGAAAAATCAGGGGCAAGGTTCAAAACTGCCCCCGCAAAGTCAAGAACAAAAGCATTTTTAAATAAGTGCAAGAAGGGTCAAGTATACTCTCTGCTAATGGGGAAGACATCCTGGTATTCAAAACTGGAAATGTCAATATTTCAAACATTAACATGCTGAAAACTGTGAAACAACTTTGTCTACCTTGCTAACTTCTATAGCTATCAATCTAGAATCAATGGAGGTAGCTGATGTAAGACTTTGATGTACTTTCTGACCTCACTGCATTTAGAAACATTAGCAATTACATCACATATCTGTATCTGGTATTCATATAGAGCATGGTGCTTTAAAGTGAAAGTCACATTAAAAATGGATTTGATTAGATGTGCTAAGTGCCTACTGCAAAGTACAGCATGCTTTCTACTCCTGTGGACTTCTGTGAGAAAGGAAAGCACCAAGCACTTTGCAAGACTTGGTCAGTTATGACAGGCGTGTCTCCTCTCACTGTTTCAGCAGTTTCCCATGTGCATTCTGTATCAGTAAAAGGGATAACTTCTCTTGTAGTTATGAAAAGCTGGATCACATATGACACATAAAAAGTTTATTCCTCACATACCTTGTTCAGTAAAACCTACACTGTTAATTTTAGAATTAGAAATACACAGTTCCACTAAGTTTTACGGCCCCTTTGCGCTGATTGTACACAGCAGAGCAAAAGCTGTTACTGCACTTTATGTTGCTAGGGAATTGTTGATGCTTTTTTGAGCAAGTTTCTTCCAGGTCAGTTCTATGTACAAAGTAGGCTGAGAATTAATAATGTTAATAGTATGTGTATTAATCACCCAATTCATTTTTAAAAGACACTTTTAGCCAGCAAACAGTGTCATAATGAATGATATATAGTCACCCTGATTCCGCAAGCCATCTGCAGCTCCTCATGAAGCTAAAAAGTAAACTGTTCAAAGAAAACTAACAATCTTCAGATCCAAAAATACAGAAAGAATGAAAGGAAAAAACATATTCCCTCCATTATGAGTCAGCTCCCCTGCAAAAAAAACCTGGAGCAGTTACATTTGGGAAGCTGTCATGTTTCTACTTCTATATTCTTTTCCATTCCTTTGATCTAAAAAATCTCAGCCACTGGGGACTGAACCAATCCAGATTTACATGGCTTCTCAGCTCACTCTCAGGTGCTTATCACACTCTCTACTGCAGGCACTTTACAACAATTAATTTTAATGATAAAGAATGAAAAAGACATTAACAGGGGAGACCACTTCTCTTAAACCCCCACTGACCTCTGTATTAAGAAATTGACATTCTGTTTCTGGCTGTGCCATGGATCCATGCAAATGACTTCAGCGCTGGTTCCTCACTCTTCTCACTTTCACACAAGCACGTAACTTTCTTTTACACTACATTTCATTGCTGAAAAGGCCCAAATTAGTAATACAGCCCTACGATCAGCCAAACTTTTTTTATGAAGACAATTCCTTTTCTGAGAGGAAGTGTCACTACCTCTAGCCAAAACCAGATACGCTGTCATTGTAAGACCCACAAGTGCTCTGCAGCGGGAAGGATATGAAGACCTGAAGAAAGAGCAAGCTGATACCACTAGCAGAGGGCTAAAATCTGAGCTCTTTGTCTTCCATTAAATGATACTTTCTGGTAAAACACTCCCAGGCAAAGTAGCAACAGAGGCTAGTTGCTGCTGTTGGCAGCCATACAACAAACTCGATTATACAGCCATACCCAGTCCTTTCTTGCCAGGCTACCCATGAAGGAACACCTTAAATCCCAGAGAAGCCAATGAAAGACATGCCTGTGTCAATCATTTCTGTGCCGGATGTCCTCACAAAGGAAAGGTGTGAGCAGGAGCAAGCCTAAGTGCACATGCTATAGAAACAGAAAACCTGTATTTTACCTATCTGGAATCAAAAAATCCTCCCAATAGACTACTTCTGAGAGTGACATGAACTCTGATACTCATTTTAGCCTGCCATTTTGCTGCCTCCAACATGTGCACAGAAACCTCTAGCTGCAATTTTGCTTAGGACAAGCATTTGCCTGAGAGTACCGTTTAGTATAATTTTAATTGAATAGCCAGGTTTCATTTTTAGCAACCACCACATGAAGCTGCAAGACTGTATATTACCACTGTCCTATACAGAATACCTGCCAAGGACTTACAAATTTTCAGTGGCACAAGTTTGTCACTCATCTGTGCAGTTTTCCACTGAACGTTTTCCACTTGGTGGAAGGGTAGCTAAAATGTACATTATTCCCTACAAATGTAATCAGGACAGTCTGTCTCTGAGCAGTGTGATATCTACCTCAAAACCCTGTGAAAACTTATGCATCATCAGGCATTATTTGATTCTTATGAGAGAAACACTGGGAAGCCCTTTAAAAGTCAGCTACACTACCTTTTATGCTTAGACAAAGTGCTGACTTCCCACTGCTTTCAAGTTACTCAGCTCACAGGCAGTCCCAAAGATGGGATGCACATAGCTCTGGAAGCACAACAGGAGCAGAACTGAGATGGACTGCACAAGGCAGACTTCTGAACTGCTGTAGGCATGCCTGCCCTGAGAGGCAATTGCCTGCATATAGGAGCGGCCAGACAAGCCTAACTGTGCTGGTGTCTAACTAGATGTGCCAGATGCTTACTACAATGTCAGATGTGCCCAGGCATACAGGTCCCTGAATGTTCTGACCACCCTCTCCTGAAGGCCGCCCTGAGGCCAAACACAACAAATGACAGATGTGACCAGAGCCAGGCATAAGCTGGGCCAGGTCTATTTTGAGGGCAATTTAATTGTTCGCTTGTTCCTGATTAACTCTGTGTTCACACCTCACAGTACTCCTACTACTAAGATTCCCCCTCTTCTCTGGGGTCTTGGAACAGTATTTGGTTTTGTTTCTCTTATCCTCTCTTGACAAAAACAGGCATCATGACTGATTCAGCAGGGAAGTGAAGGCCAGACCTGCCCTTACACTTTCATTTGTAACCTGATTTGTGTGAACCCCAGGAAACACACAATCCTGCAGAAGTGATACATGAATCTTATTTCTCTGACTAAAACAGAAGATTTAAAATCACTTATAGCTTCATAGGACCAGCATGTTCAGCAGGAGAACTGCTTTTATCAGCTAACTCACTTAACACAGTACTGAGCTTTTGGCCAAGAAACACGTTGTGTTGAATCCTACTGGATCAATGTGAAGGGGAAAAAGCTCAGCTTATTTGAGTACTCCATCCTCTAAATGTACACAGCAGGATGCCAAGATGGCCCACATACGCTATATGAAGGAAATTCAACCCAATTCTACAACATGATAGTGCCTTTTCCTATCCATCTTGCTTTGTTCCACTTACACTCAAGATATTAGGATTTAAGCAAACAAAACATAAGGGGGAGAAAAAAGGCTGAGCCCTCATTACATCTTGTTTCCAAATCTTCTGCCACTTCAGTTAAATTCAATCAATTTTCACTGGTAAAATAACTTTTGGAGAAGATCAATAGATCTCTGTTTGAATTAAAATATTGATGAACAAATCTCTTAAAAAATATTGAAGAATATGCATAAAATGCAAATGAGATTGTGTTTGAGAATGCTACTGAAGTAGAAGAGATATGGAAGCTAGACAGGGGAAGAGGAGACTACAGTCCTGTTCCTGTTGCTCACATAAAGATGATCATATCGGGGGTTTGCCCTAATTTAGGGCAAAATCTCAGTATCAAAGCAACTTTGGATATGTTCCCCATGGTAAACAAGTTCTGCAGGGAGAGCGGGAGTACCTGGACAAGTGGAGCACATCAGCTGCTCTATATTTATCCCAGGTGCCTGCTTTCACCTGCAGTAATCACAGAGGAGCTCTCTAAACAACTTCCTGTTTAGAGACACACATCTGTGTACCACACTGCAATGTACTGACCCATATACAAAGATAACTGGGCAAGCAGGAAGAGAAGAACAATGCATTGTAAGGCCCAAGACTGTGCTGGATTCTTCCCCATCACTCTAGTTATGGTAAGCAGAATATCTGCCTTTCACAAGTCAGCTCTGAGCTAATCCTAAATGAACTAGTGCTGAGACATGCAGATCTGCAGCTGGTTCATGCTCAGGCTGATGAGCACAGCTGAGAGCATCAGCACTGTGCTCCCACAGCCACACAGCTCCAGGTGCCTGCCCAGTAACTCTGCACAGAGACTGCCTGGGCAACGGAGGTGTGGTAACCCAATCCAACTCATATGTATTTTATAGGCATATCCAATGTAACATTGCCATGTACCGCTTCACTAAAATATTTATAGACATGTTGCAATACAATACAATACAATATAAAAGAGCTCTGGTTTGGACATCCATGGCTGGGAAGCATTCTTTTGAAAACAAACAAGCAAACACCATAGTGAAGACTTACCCACTCACTTGGTTCACCTGCATCCCAAAGTCATTTTTCTGGCCCAGGGTTTGTCATACAATACTTCAGGCTGAAAAACCACCCTATGCCACTACTAAGGCATAGTGTGCCTTAGGAACAACCTAATCCAATAATCTCCAATAAAGGTTTCTAACTATGTCAACGAGCAAGCAGCTAACTCCTCCCTCTGTTTATTGAAAATAAATAAATTTACAATAACTGAACATATCGAAAGAAGAAATGTCACATTAAGAACAATAGTAAGATGCATTTCATTTAAAAGGAGATAGATCTGTCTTCCTAAACTCTATGAGGAGGATTTCCTGTTAGCTCTGCCAGTTAGTAACAAGTCACTCATTTGACACCGCTGTCTATAAAAGAGATGGATCATGAAAGTGCCTGAGTTGCTGAAAAGAAAGGATTTTGAGATCTGTGAATGAAAAGTGCTATGGCACAAAAGCAGATATGCAGGATAGTGGTTATTCATCATCCTTGTCTTTTAATAAGAGCTTTCCAGACACCTAAGCAATTTCTGAAAATAGTTTCATCGGTTTTGATTAATATCTACACAGTGGCATTATTTCTTTCCTTGTAAGTGGGAAAAGAAAAAAAAAAAGTATATTTTAAGACCATCTATAAAGTGTGATTGAGGTGTATGTTAGAAAACCTCTTAAAACAAATAATTTCTTATTTTCAGACCAGCATCCAGAAATGCTCTCATCATATTTAGGCTGATACATAGCTATCTATGCAACTTTTGAAAAGCATGAACTGATATATAAGGATTAAAGGGCTGTGAGATAGCACATCTTCACCCATGGTTAACTGAGGGAGATTCAGAACTCTCATAAATTCTTTAATGTAGAAGTATAAAAATCACGTGTAAGTAGAGTAACATGAGGTCTTGGGAAGCAGCTGGCAGTTGCTAGAAATTCATTGTCAAGCATACGAATTTTGACCTTCCCTTTACAACCAACCAAGTTATCAGCAAAGTATTCACCATTCTACTTTTTCCTGCTTGAGGCTACAAACCTTAATGTTATCTCAATATGCATTATGAATTCATACACTTCATTAGGAATTACTAGGCAGAGAAACATGAAGGAGGCACTTTAAAGACTTACAGAATTTCTCACACTGTGAGGAAGAATGCTGGGGAATTGCAGAGAGCTCATGTACAGGGGGTACAGAGGTATGAAGAAACGCATCTGGTCACCCCAGAAACGCAATTTACTAACTCCTGATCGGTAGAATATCAAAATGTGTTTGAAGGAATGTTTTCTCTTTTTTTTTAAATAAAGACTACAGTTATTGATGCCACTGCTATTATCCGGTGTCACACTGATTGGTCATTCCTTTTTAACTCCCGCAGAACCAGACAAAGCCCACCTGAGGAACATCAGCCTCCTGCACGCCCATGCGAGCCCTCCGGACCTCCCAAGATGTCAGAAGGGCGTTTCCGTCACAACCGCGGCCCGCCGCTGCCCTCCGGCTCCGGCCTCTCACGGGCCCCCACAAGCAGCCTCGGGCCACTACCCTATTCCCGCAGCAGGCGCAGGACCGCCGGCGTTCCTAGCCCTTTGCTGCCATCTGGCGGGCAGAGGCCGCCACGGCCCGGCCCCCGTGCTTGAGGCGAGGGTCTTCTGTCACGGCTGAGACACAACGGCCTTAACCCGGGCCTGTCGTGCCTGTCCAACGGTGTGACCGTGAGCAGAGTGGGGATGGGGCACGGTGCACTTTACAGTCGAGAAACCGCGAGGCCTAATCCAGCTGGGAGACTGGCACCAAAATCGCTCGGGTACCACTATGCCGACAATGAATCTCTCTCTTTAGCCTTTGTCTAGATTATTTAACAAGTGAAGGATTGGCACTATAGGCTATTTCTCACCCAGCCAGCCTCTTTTCTCATGCATGCAAATCTGCACACAGGGGATTTTGTGCCCATTTTTCATTTAAAAGGGAGCTAGAAGAGTATAAATTCATCTCAGTCCTTCATGCTTCTCCTGTTCCCAACCGGTCATCATATTCATTTATTGTTTGTGCTATACTTTATAACTAATCACACTTTGCTTTTCTAGCTTTCCATTCTGCTGTCTTTTGCTATTGCATAAGAAATAGCAGCACTTTTCCAAGAAGTGACTCAGGAAGCAACCTGGAGGAATAACGCAGCGAGTACCCCCCCAGGCTGACTGATGCACCTCTTTATGAACCCCACCTAAGCAAACAGCAGCTCCAACACTGCCAGTGCAAGGTAAAGGAGTTTTGACTTCCTATTCTGTTATCTTTAGGTGTATAAACCAAACCAAAGATGTAAAGGATTATTCTAAATGATGACAGAATAAGAAAGAAATATAATAATCTACTACTGTGGGTTTGGTAGTGAAAGGGTTAAAATAATAGAAAGCAATAAAAGGTGGCAAATTATTTAATAATGCCAGCAAAACACCGAGAATTTTCTACTGGACTAATTTTCTGGTTTCTAAGAGATTTTTATTTTATTAAAACAAAACGGCTCCAAATCTTCCTCTTTTTTTCTTCTTTTTTTCTAGATCATCCCTAACTATGTTGTGTCAGATTAGGTGGTCATCACAGGAAGCTGCCCCAGAAGTGCCAGGATTGGTATCCTGCTCTCCAGCATTGGTACCCTTCGGCCTCTCTGCCTCTTCTCTAGGCCAGATTCCCACAAAACTGCAATTCCCATAGTTTGTCAGAGGGGAGAAAAAAAAAAAATCTCCTGCATACAATAGCTGGGAGTTTGGTGGAAGAGAAATCTATTCCCTCGTTCTGGAACCCCAGATTAGGTGGGTATACAAAAAGTGACACCAGACCACAGCTCCGATCAGTCTGGCCTTGCACTCCTGCCACTTGGCAGAGGTACTCCAGTGTCCCACAAACCTGACAGTGCCATGGCTGACACCCTCATCTAAGGCATCTTTGATGTTATAGGAATCTGTTGAGTAACTTTTTGTAGACTAACCCACTAGGCCAAACGGTAGCAGTAGGCTCTTAATGCCACATTTGCTAAGGCAAGGCACAGAGCAGGGCTGAAACAAAGCATTGTTAAACATTCAAAACAAGCAGGAAAAAAAAAAAAACAAAAAAAAAACAAAAAAAAAAACAACCAAACAAACAAACAAAAAAAATCCCAACTAACCCACCACAGAATCATGAAA